>JAFMSR010000629.1:0-47346 GCA_022818135.1 Saxidomus purpurata | reverse complement strand
TTAATACACTAAATTTGGAGATAACTGTATAAAAAAAAGAAGCGATATCACCCTTCTATTTATTGCGCTTGTTTCGAAGAAATTGTATGAATAACCTATGCACCAGTTATGAAAAAACTATTAATATTTGTAGATGACAGCATTGAAATTGTGGAATATATGTGCTTGATCAGGTGGTAATGCAATTCTTACAAATTGGATGGCATACTTATTAATTTCATTAGTACTTATATACAAGAAGCCATTTCTGTTATGATTTTAATACGTCATTTCATTTTTATAGCATATTTGTGAATCTTGTGAATTAAATTGTTTAGCTATTCTTAAAGCCCCATAGTGAATAATATCTTTTGTCTTTCATACAGTGTTTCATTGGTTATATTTTGTGAGAAAATGTCGGATAGACCTACGTTTTGTGCATTGTTTGTGATGTGGGGCGATTGGCTAATTAGACAATGTAATAAAGTTTCAAACATTTCTAAAAACTTCACTTGGTCATCCAACATATTTAACGAATACAAATTATTGGTAATAATCTATATAGTCCTCATATACATTCATGCAGGAACACAAGAGGTGCAGATATAATTCTGCGACAAGAAAATAAGAAATCAAACATCAGTTATGAAAAAAATTACAAATATTTCGAAATGGCAGCATTGAAATTGTGGAACATATGTGCACAATCAGGTGGTAATGCAAATTTCATTGTTGTTCATTCCATTTGTATTTCTTAACAAGAGGCCATTTCTGTTATCTGTTATTTCATTTTTATTGTGTAGACTTGTCAAAACTGTGAATAAGTTTTTTTAGCTATTCTTAAAGCGCCATAGTGAATGCAGCTTGTATCTTTATCTTTCATACAGGGTTTTATAAGCTATATTTTGTGAAAAAAAAGTCAGATAGACGTACAATTTGTGCATTGTTTGAGATATGGAGCGATTGGCTAATTACACAATGTAACAAAGTTTTATTCATCGAGGAAACCAAAAGGTGCCGATATAATTTTTCGACACACAGTTACTCTGTAACCTTTCGTTAGTATATTTAGCTACATATTTATATAACATATTCCGAATTTTAAATTTCAAATACTATTAAAAACTATACGTTATCATAATATCATTGCAGGTAATACTGATCATGTGGATGAATCGAGCAAAGGATTACGAGTATATTCCGGAGTTGTGACATTTTTTGCTATTCTATTGGCTTTGTTTCTGATGGGTCAATAGTTGAAACAGGTGCCACGTGCTGAAACAGATAAATTTTTCAGACGTAAAGTAAAAACACACTTATTTGCGACATTTTTAATTGACTGTTATACTCAGTGCAAAGCAATGAAGATCATTTTCGGTATATAATTCATTTGTGAAATGTACATAGAAATGTGCATAGTCTATTGATTAATTGTTTAAATTGTGTATAATCTTTTAAGGTTATTGTAAATTGCAAACGAATATTGTTATACATTTTGCGCTATACAAATGCATATCAGTTTTTAACTCTTTATATATAATAATTGTTATCATTATACATGTATAACGTGTTTTTCATGTTATGCTCATCTGAGAGTAGATTTCTGCATCTATTATTTTATCAGACTTCAAGCGATTAAAGGCGAATCCATCAAATGTAAAGTTATAATAGGAACTGTTGAAACAATTCTTGTATACATTTTAGCTCTAAAATTCAAAGAAAATCAAAAGTGAAATGTTTTTCATGAAATTGTCACTTTGATTGGGACAGGATACCATTTTTACTAGCACGCCCATTTAATTAATATCTTCTTCTTTTCAGCTTACAGCAGTAAAGTTATACTTTTATTGATAAACCCATAGTAGTGAATTATATAATCGTTTAAGTCCTATTCTTTCCCCATATATCAATTTAGTATTTTTCCCAAAACACATCACCCCTTAACATCTATCCATCAATAGCAATTACTAACCTGTCACCCGTAACTACAGTACCGCCTGCGTTTAACTTCCGCGTTTTCGGGAAAATAACCGTTTTTCGTTCGTTTACCATGCGGTAATCGTTTAACCGTGTAACCGTTAAGGTGTCACACCACAGTCATTTTGCTACATTAAAAATAGAGTGAAAATGTCTATATTCCATTGTCTCCCTTGGTCATACTGGCACTTCTAAAGATTTTCTGATTGTCCTTCTATAAAATACACCTACTGTCCTTCCCAAACACTCACAAAAAACACTAATTATAACGCACAAGTTTCTCGCTATTTCAATACACAACCAGTCACTGTGTAGTTTTCCAGTACACTCCAGCCGAATGACTCGGATGACCTCTACTTCTGTGTTCATCCACTCTGAAGAAGTAATCCTATAAAAAACAATTTAAACACTGTAAGTTCTTAATAGACAGTCTGAATTAAAATCATCATGCAAAATCTGGACTGCAGCTAATGTTTTCTCATCACAAATGCACATGAAATCTCAAAAATGAAATTTTCACTTGGGACTAATTTAGCACCCTACGACCCGGAAGCAAAACAATACCGGTGTGACACCTATATGTCACCCTCAACTAGAGTTTAGCAGACATATCTGTATCTTGCAGTTTCTTTGATGTACTACGACAAAAATCCACACTAAATTTTTTGCCTGATCATGATCTACTTTAAGAAAATTTCATTTTTAAAAGACATCCTTTTTGCAAGATATTCCCTCTCGGACAGCATTTCCGAGCAGCGCCTACATATCAATTTCAAACTGCAGCTATTTGGTAAGTATTCAATGGATTTTGATGAAATAAACACTGAAATGTTTCTCAGACTTTGTTGTTTCTTATGAATCCATTCTTTACTGATTTAATTAAATTTAAAATGCCCAAATATGGAATTTAATGTAAAAAGATGCCTTTTTGGGGTCAATTTCATGTTTTAAGACTGAAATTTCTGGTTTTTTTCTGAAAAAAAGTCTTTTAAACTGGACAACTAAGCTGTAATATGTCTTAACAAAGTACAATGTGCTTATCATGCCATTAAAAGATAATCAGCAATGCAAACAGTAATTAGCAAAGGACTATAAACAAACACCACCTACTGAAGGAAGAATCAGTCTGTCATCTATAGAGATTAATGTGCTATTTTACAACCATCAGTATTAGCCAATGAAAGACAATGCCAGAGTTTTAGCACAAAGGGGTTACAATTGTATTATCATTCACACACATACAGACTTTAAAAGTTCATTTGTGACAAAGCAGTTTCAAAGTGAAAAAATGGTGAAGGGATATAGAAAGCGCAAGGCGGCAGGCATTTTTTTCAAGTCTGGTAACATATATGCTAAAATGAGACATGAAAGTGTACCTTCAGAAGCACCGCAAGATAGCAACAGGTCTACAGCACCAGTGTCTTTCTCAGGAGCCAACTTGGAGGCAGCATCCACAGGCAAATACAACCTTCGGCAAAGATACCTAGAGAAAGAGAAAAATGACTTCAAAGGCAACCGTGTAGTAAACATGGACAATCTACTGAATATAACTAACACATTAAGCCAGGAGCACTCTAAAGCCAAATGCAGATTAATGCGTTTAAGTTTCTACAATGAAGTTAAATTCGGACTTGGCAGCAAACTGACATTTAAATGCAAATCTTGCGGCTATTTATCAAGTGAATTGAAGACATATGCCGAGATGAAGAACTCAAAGTATGGTCCGAAGAGAGCAGCCATTAACACCAATCTGGCTGTGGCAATAATGGACACCCCGATGGGTATATCAAGGGCTGAAACTCTTTTCACAATACTAGACCTACCATTTCCTACTGCAAGCCATCTGCAGGTACTGACAAAGGAGGTCAGTGAAAAGATTACTCAGTTAAATAAAGAGGACATGACTGAAAAGAGGCAACGGGTGATACAGCACAATTCAGAGTCAGGAGCTACAGATCCCAGACAGATTGATATTTCAATGGATGCAAGATACAACCGGGGACGGATGAAGTCATCCTACAAGCCTGGGCAAAGTTCTTCTCAAGCGTATGCTGTGGCAATAGAAAACCACACCCCAAAGAAGTTTATTATAGATGTTGTCACAGAAAACAAGCTTTGTTGGAAAGGAGCAAGACTTAGAAATAAAGGGATTGACATCCAGTGTCCTTCAGATGATCATGAATGCACAGCTGATAAACCTTACCTTGAGCCTCATTCTGAGGCAAACATGGGTACAGGATTTGTCAAGAACTTTGCAGGGGAAGATATCATTGTTAGAACTGTCACAACTGATGGGGACACAAAAGCTCACCTTGGAATGCAGAAATTTTACAATGAGCAGGGAAATGGCTGGACCGTGCAAAGACAAGCAGACCCAAATCACCTGGCCTCAACACAAGAGAGGAAGCTGGGTCGTACACAATTCAGTCCAGAGATGTTTCCACTTCCAAAAAAACAAGAGCGACGGAAGGCACAGACTGACCTTGCGAAGGATGTGAAACACAGGTGTAATGCTGTTATAGAAGAAATGAAGCGTAGGGGTAAAGGTGACATCACAAAAATGATAAAGGACTTACCAGACATACGGGCTGCTACAATTGAGTGTTATGCAGGAAACTGTAGTTTCTGTCCAGCTAAATCTCTTGTCTGCTCTGGTGAAGGTTCTGGATGTTGGTGGTACAAATCTTATGTCATTGGTCCAGCAAAACTGAATCACCTGAAGATGAATGAAAATGACAAAGGATTAATGGAAGACATACTGAATGTGCGACTAAGTGAGGCGGCAATTTACAAGGTTAGCTCAGGAACATCCACACAAAAGTGTGAGGGATTCAACAGAAGTACAGTTGCTACACTACCCAAAAATGTCAGCTTTTCCCAGACATTCAAGGGCCGCGTCTCGTCACAAGTACTACGTTCAAATAATGGTGTGGACACCTCAGTGAAGAAGAAGCTACAATGCGTAAGCAAGACATTTCTCTCCAAATCAGCACAGCGGCGTCTTAGGCTTATATCAAAAAAGGCTGCTTACCACAAACACTACAAAGTTACATCAAAGTATCGTAACCGGCGTCGAGCACTTAGAGCAGATATGGAGCTAAGACATCGCATGTTAAGAGAAAATGGTGATGTGGAAGAAGACTATCAAAAGGGTCAATTAGATGACTGCATACATACCTATGCCCGAAAACTCAAATAACATCCTGTGGCAAAGAGCAGAGCAGAGCAGAGCAGAGCAGAGCAGAGCAGAGCAGAGCAGAGCAGAGCAGAGCAGAGCAGAGCAGAGCAGAGCAGAGGGCAGAAGAATGATAAGACACAGTAGCCATGTACTTACCGATGATAAAAAGCTCTGTCTAGTGCATAGCAGCACTACTGATGATGGCTTGAAGCTAGCCGAAACAGAGTAACTTAAAAATGCAAACAGTAAAAAAGTCCTACCACTGGCAGAATAAGCATTTGCTGCACTACCAGGCTATACATATAAAGAAATAAAAGCTGTTATACTTACCGTTGTCTTAAACAGGTGAGATTCACAGCTCCTCATCCCAAATCAACAATGCAGTCCGGCTGTTTCTGACCTTCTGTGTCAACATGTCCACTGCAGTGACCACTATCAAAACAAATTTTTCTGTTGTTATTGGTATAGTTATCTTCAAAATTCAGATGAACAACATTTACACACAATTTATTATTGCACAAATGGCTTGCTTGTTTTCTAGATGAAACATCCAAGTCGTGCACTGCTACCATCAGTGCCATCCGGTGTGCACCTCTTGTTCGGTGCCCGGCTCCAAAGGGATCTCTTGGGTCCCGGTACCTGAACTGGCCATAACCTTTACTGCATGGACCGGTCCAAACCACACATTCACTTTTCTCATGCCTTTCAGAATAAAATTTCAACTTCTTTTCACATTTCTGGTAAAACTCTTCCATTTTTAAATAAATTTCAAACTTTTAATTAAATTTCATCAAGTTTTAAGCAAATATATTCTGCTGCAAATGAACTTTTTGTGTGCAGACGACAAATTCAGACAGGAAGGGTATTTTCTAGACTGGTCACATGCATTATGGGAGCTGTGTGTACATTACACAGGCTCATATGTCTAAATTTAAATATTTTAAAATTTAAATTAAAATTAATTTTAAGTTTTACTTACTATTCAATTTTTTTGACTTCATCATATTTCTGTCTCCATTAGCAATCTGTGTTTCAAATTTCAGCTCAATTGAAGCAATAATGATATCACAGGTCCTGATTTTCTACTTTCACTTTCACACATCTAGGTGTCACACCACAGTCATTTTGCTACATTAAAAATAGAGTGAAAATGTCTATATTCCATTGTCTCCCTTGGTCATACTGGCACTTCTAAAGATTTTCTGATTGTCCTTCTATAAAATACACCTACTGTCCTTCCCAAACACTCACAAAAAACACTAATTATAACGCACAAGTTTCTCGCTATTTCAATACACAACCAGTCACTGTGTAGTTTTCCAGTACACTCCAGCCGAATGACTCGGATGACCTCTACTTCTGTGTTCATCCACTCTGAAGAAGTAATCCTATAAAAAACAATTTAAACACTGTAAGTTCTTAATAGACAGTCTGAATTAAAATCATCATGCAAAATCTGGACTGCAGCTAATGTTTTCTCATCACAAATGCACATGAAATCTCAAAAATGAAATTTTCACTTGGGACTAATTTAGCACCCTACGACCGGAAGCAAAACAATACCGGTGTGACACCTTAAACGAGAATTCCCTTCTGCGCATGCGTACCGTGGAACGTGAATCTACATTTGCGCATGCGCCGCGTGGAACGAGAAAACAACATCACGCATGCGCATATATATTTTCCTCGCCATTTTAGGGCATAATCAGTAAAGCTTTCACCATTCGTTTACATTATTCTCAAGGCTTTACCGTCCAATAAATTCGGTCGAAATAGTGACCATCGTTTGGAAATGTTCTAACTAAGAAAATGACTGGACACACTATAGTACATTTGATTTAATAAAAAATGTTTAAATTTCCAAATTTCGGAAATGTTTAATTTTTAAGTCAGTTTACACTTCATATCTACATTTTTGGTTTTATACACTGGAAGTATCATCAAAATCTTAAATAAATTAAAATGTTACAATTAAATAGATACTATCATGACCAGTTACGCTAGGCCTAAGAAAAGGGGTTGAGGAGCTGTACTGGTGATGGGCGGAAATTATTCATTATGATTGTGATGTAATAAAGAATGATAAAAACTAAAGTATAAGCAATAATATTGTGTCACACTTAACTAAATAACTTCAGCCAGTAATCACTTTATTGCCTCATGCATTAGTCACTTACTCACTTAGCTTTAGCTGTAACTCACTGCAAGTATTCCCTGTAACAAGGGATCCAGTATATAACATTCCTGATTTAACTGATAATCTACAAACATTTGAATGTCAAATAAATTTGAAATCAAGTGAATGACCAGAATCATGCAAAGTATTTCTGCAATAAACTGGTACCTCTCATGGCTATCAATGGGCCTAAAAGTAACGATAGCAAGTTGCTTATAGTTCTAAATTATTCTTCACTTTAATTAAGAAATAATAAATATCTCCCTGTATTTTATCGTTGAATAAAATATAGTCAGGACTTTGGTTGCGTAGTATGTTTCGCATCCAAACGACTTTCTTTGAAAACTATCCCAAACTTTATTTAACGTGTAGTATAACTTCATTGTATCCATGAAACGCGAAATACAATTGGACGCACTTGTTTACATATGTCACGTCATTTACCGCACATTGTTCTTGGAGAAACTTGCTGAATTTTTATTGTTAATTAAAATTTGGCTTTTCCTATTTGTTTATATAGGAAAAGCAGCCGCTTGTGTTAGAATGTAATTTTGGAAATAAATAAAAAGTGATAAAGTTAAAACTTCATTTAGATTGTTTTATAGTCACCGGTCAACCCTAGGATTTTCCCAGGGCAGAGTCTGTACATTACTATATGAACCCTGTCCTGGGTGTACATGAACTACGAAGACTTCTCTCAGATTTAGGTTTAAAAGACAGATGCAAATGACCGGGAATCTAGGTACGAGATCCTAGCTCTTTCACAAAATAGTCCCCTTGGTTTTTTGTGTGTCCAATGAATTGTACCGAACTACCGATACATGCGAGACTTTCTGTTTCAAACCAGTTCATCTCTATGTGGTATAAAACACTGAAACTTCTAGTGCCCTGGATGGTATTCAAACCAGGGACTTCCAGATTGGTATTCCAGAGCGTAAACCACTGCACCACCAAAATATTTCAGTAAAAGAATCAGTACAGTATTGCATTTGTTGTAAGCTTATAATTCTTATCAACACATTTACCTACTCTTCTCTTGTAACAAAATCAGTTAATTTCAAGGTATGATGGTATTAACGTTTTCCAGGTGTATGTATCACTTACCCTGGTAACTGTACTGATCATTGACATCACACTGTAAAACCAAGCTTCATATTCATGTTCAATGTAAAATCACACTTCTTTTAACTGATCTTTATATTTGGATCCATAATTCAATCATATAACACACTGGACTAGTAAGCCACAATTCACCAGATTGATCTCCGGCTCCATCACTGACATTAATACTATTAGTTATCTTGCGGATGAAGACGTTAACCCGGGGCTGCATGTTCTGTTGTAAAAGAACCAGTAATGTCTGTAGTGCCAGGACTCTCATTGTATCTGGACCATACCCATAAAAACTAGACCTATCACTAAATGTTATTAATACCCCCGAAAGAAGACTGTTTATAACCTGAGGAAATTCGTAGTAACAGAATACCTTGCAAAAAAAACTAAAATAGATATTGTTCTTGGCAATAATTCTGTAATTTATCAGGATAGAGTAATGGTTCTTGTACACTGCACTTCCTCTCATTGTGCTGGACCACTTTATGAAGTTGTATTGAATTCAAACCTGTAGTTTTCAAGTTATGCTCCAAACAAGGAAAAGTGACAAAGGGCAATAACTCTTAAATGAGTACAGATAGAGTAATGGTTCTTGTGCACTGCACTTCCTCTCAATGTACTTGACCATTGTATGAAGTTGTATTGAATTCCAACCAGTAGTTTTCAAGCAATGCTCCAAACAAGGAAAAAAACAAAGGGCAATAACTCTGTAGTCAAGATAGACTAATGGTTCCTGTGCACTGCACTTCCTCTCACTGTGTTTGACCATTGTATGAAGTTGTATTGAATTCAAACAAGTAATTTTCAAGTTATGCTCTGGACAAGGAAAAGTAACAAAGGGCAATATCTCTGTAATTAGTCAAGATAGAGTTATGGTTCTTGTACACTGCACTTCCTCTCAATGTGCTTGACCATTGTATTAAGTTGTATTCAATTCCAACCAGTAGTTTTCAAGTTATGCTCCGGACAAGGAAAATGCAACAGACCGCCTGCCCACCCGACCGACCAACCACCGGGTGACTCCTATATACCCCCCTAAAACTTCGTTTGGGGTATAATAATAAAGTAACATCATGCTACAATTGTATAAATATAATATATAAAGTTAGCATAACTTATTTTAATGCATCACAAGAGCTGTCCATAAGACAGCGAGCTCAACTTTTCTCAGTGTTTACCAATAAATAAAATGTTTGGGCAGTAAAAGGCAAAGACAAGAATCTGTGTATTATCAAAGTGCAAAGAATGACCATAAAGAACAAGATATTAAGTCAAGAGTAACCCTGAACACTACAACAAAGTTTTAAATTAATACTTCAAGTGGTTACTGATATATGTGCCCTGTATCACACAAGACTTTGAACTGATAACTATAAGGGAAGCTTCAACAACAACAACAATCATGTTCTTCTTTATGATTTATAAGATCATCAACATTTCAGCTGATGTGTCTGGAAAGTACATGTATTAACCATGTTAACATAAACTAAGATTGGTGTTGAAAAGAACACTTGTGTCGCCCTCTTACACTTTGTCAAAATAACCAATAATTTTGTGACAAAATCTAAGTACAAAAAGGACATAACTCTGTAACCTATTACTGTGACCTTACTAATTTTGTGGCATCACGTTCTTTTTGTCATTAACAATACAATTTGCAAATTTGATGTTAAAGCTGCTCGCTCTCAGATTTTGGTTAAAAAATAAAGATCTCAAAACTGCATGTAAATAACGTATTTTAGAATATATGGTCATATAAAAAGGCTCCAGCATAAATTTAAGTCCAGTATATCTCTAAATTTACAAAAATAAGCAAACGCTTTTGAAATTTCAATATAAACATGTTAAGTGGCAGTTCCATGTAACCAACATTTTCAATCAATTTCTTCCTAGATTCTTGCTTATATTTCGATTCTGAACAGTCTTTCATCTTATTCTAATGAATAAAGTGTCAATCTTTAAAAAAAATAAATCAACAGTAACTGAGAGCAAGCAGCTTTAAGAAATGTCAAAGTTATCAGGTTATAGCCAATGTTAAGTTTTCGTGACACAATCAAAAAAGTACAAAAGGGGCATAACTCTGTCAAAAATGACCTTGACATACAAAATTTGAGTACATTACAACCTTTACGTCATTAGCAATGCAATTTGAAAGTACGATGAAGAAATCTTAAGAAATGGCAAATTTATAGCCAACATTAAGTTTTGGTGACAAAATCTAAGCACAAAAAGGGGCATAACTTTGTCAAATATGACCTTTACCTACAAAATCTGGTGGCATGACGACTTTTTCATCATAAGCAATACAATTGGGAAGTTTGATAAAGAAATATTAAGAAATGGCAAAGTTATAGCCAATGTTAAGTTTATGTGACGGACTGACCGACATTATATTCTCTTTCAAAATTTCAAAGCATATTCTGACCATTTGATATTAAATTCACAGCTAACATTTCATCACCATTTCCACTGCAAATACTTGGAAATTTATTTCATGTATTGGGCATCACTGTCAGGTGTTTCTAGTGGACTATTTAAACTAGATGCCCACGTGCAACATGTCGAGCCCACCCTATGTCAAAAGGGCTAACTCCTAACCAAGCAGAGATGGGTCAAAATACACATAAATATTGGATGTAACATGCATATTGTGCCACAGAAAAGTGGTCTCGATTTTTCTCTACGGCCAATAATAAAAAAGTTACAATATAAGCTATTTATAGTAACAACAAAGGGAAGTAATTCTAAAAACAAGGGTAGCCCATGGTGGTGAACATTTGTACAGAGTAACATCAAAATCCCTCCATGCACGAAGAAATGCTCCAGACAACTTATGATATTCTTGACTTTGAACTTTAACCTCTAAGTGTGACCTTGACCTTAGACTTAGAGACCTGGTTCTTGCGCATGACACTCTGTCTGATGATGGTGAACATTTGTGCCGTTTTAAATTAAATCCCTCCATGCATGAAAAAGATATGCTACGGACAGTCATTCTTGAATTTGACCTTTAACCTCCAAGTGTGACCTTCACCTTAGACCTAGGGACCTGGTTCTTGCGCACGACACTCCCTCTCATGATGGGAACATTTGTGCCATGTAACATCAAAATCCCTTCATGCATGAAAAAGATATGGTCCGGACAAAATCGGACGGACGGACGCAAGCACATACACCGAACCGCCAAAAGTTACAACTATATCAGGCTCACTGCAGGCGGGCTCCACAAAAATTTTAATCTTTACATACAACTGCCCTAAATTTTACACTTTTTCTGTTGTCTTCATTAAAAATCAGTATCTAATCAATATTCTAATTTGACAATACAGTCAAACTTGTGCAAAAGGTCACCTTTAACTAGAGGTCACCTGTTGACAACAGCCAGTCAGAATATCCCCCATCCAAATTTGCTCTTTAAAAGACTGGGAACAGCAGTCACCTACCGTCTGCGGTCAGTGGCCAGTGCAAAAGCATCCCGTAATCGGGACTGTGATGCGAACGCCCACTGAAATTTTAACAGCTGGCTTTTGTTTCTTGTAAAGTTGTTTGCACCTCAAAAGACGGGCGCAATAAATTAAGATGCTTTTGATAATTAGAAGAGGTTCTAACATTTAATTGTCACCTTCACATCTGAAGCAAATACATGCAATTAATCAGATGAAACTGTCCGGTAATTACTGAAAATCAGCTCTTTTAATTGCTTGTTTATTTGATGTAGAATATCTTCACAATTTGGAGTTGCATTTTACATTGTGCAACTAAATAATTGTTTAATTCAGCTTATTAATGCATTCACGTTAAAGCTGCTCGCTCTCAGTTACCGTTAAAAAAAGGTATTTTTCAAAAAAGTTGACATTTTTATTCATCAGTATAAAACTAAAGCCTAGAATAAAAAAATAAGCAAAGATCTAGGTAGGAATTTGCAGAAATCGATTGAAAAGGTTGGTTACACGGCACCGCTACACTATAATGGTAGTGTATTTTTCAAAATTTAGAGATGTACGTGACATGAATTTATACTGGAGTCTTTTTATAACACCATAATGTTCAAAAATACATTATTTACATACAGTTTGAAGAAATTTATTATTTTACCAAAATCTTAGAGCGAGCAGCTTTAAGTGAATTGTTTGATTTATTACAATTAAACTGAAAAACACGCAGTTTATCTGGCAATTAATTGATAATAAAACTTGATTTGATAAACAATGTTTAGTATGATGGAACTATATCAACTGTCTACATCTCCGAACAAAAGTCACCTGTTAACAACAGCCAATTTTGTGGTTTCTATTGAGCCGCCGTTGTTCATAAGTTTGACTGCATGTGACAAACTGATCGGGTTACCCAAGTTATTACTCCATTTCTCGAAGTTAATTATTCCAGCAATTATACGTAATAATACTGAATCACCAAATCAACACAAAACCTTGCATTATATCTATGAGTACAAAAATGACGCTAAGTCGCTCTTTGTAGGTGTAGTGCATTTCCCCATTATTACCGTCATCATACATTTCTACTCCAGCATTTTTTTTTTTTTTATCTTGGGTGTTTTGCTCTATTTATGTCTTCTTGAATCTCTCTACTTTTACAAATAATTGCTACTGAAATAAAACATCCTTCCTGAAGTGTAAGTTCCAACAAAATCTTCAATTCAGAATTTCCAACTTTTTAACTCTTTACAGGTTGAGGGATCATCACAAAAAACATCATTTTTCACACTGCAAGGGTTGACTGTTTTCCTACAGTTTTCATATGTTGGTGTTTTGACACTGCATGCTTGTGACACTTATTCTCATCATACTCATAGGCATGGTTTCTACAAAAAATAAAGAATATCAGTATGTCTATCATGTCTCTATTCTAAAAATCATTCAATTTGCATAGAAAAGCAGAATAATTTGCTACCAGCAGAGTAAAGGTTCAAAACTTTGATAACATTATTAAGATAAAAATGTGTACAAAGACACAGTGTCTCAGGTAAAAAGCCAAGTATAAGCTATTAAGCACAATTTCCACTGCTTTCTCAGATTCAGCAAAAAAAAATCAGAAACAATCCCTTCTTTTAATAGGTGCTATAATTTTGTTGGATTTAATTTTTTAATAACACGGTTCAACTATGCTTTGGGTCAGTGCTATATGACAGAAACATCTGGATCTACACTACCTTGCTTTGTGATACTGTAGTTTATAAGGTTATGCAATCTTACATAACATACTGATAAGGATTTCAATACTGCCTGGGGCAATCAATAATTTTTAAAGTGCAACAATAAGAATTTAAAGGTCTCATATTTCAACAACAGGACCTTTATAAAACAGAGGAACAAAATAAAAATGAATTATAGTGTAGGCTCAATAACTAGTATGTACTTTTCTTTGAAAGGACAATTTCATATGCCAAATATATAAAAAGTCAGATTTCATATACATTTTGTTTATATAATAAATCAAGTGATTTTTTTGTCTAAAAGGACACATATACTTGCTAATATTATACCAGTGTGGTTTTAAAGTTATTTCAATTTTGTCTGCTAATAACAGATAATTCATGAGAGTTATTTCTCACATTATTTTTAAAAGTAAGCATTGTTCTAGACATTCATGGTCAATCTGAACTTTATAACTTGAAAAATCAAAATAAATATACCATTGTCTTCATCTAAATAATATTGGGAATAAATTACACCTTCCATTAAATGTATTAAAGGCACTGTGTTAAAAAAGAACACAATGAAATGGTGGTTTCCTACAATGGCATGTACTGCACAATTTTATGACAATACTGGTCATTAATCAGCAGGTGGCCAAATTTTAATTGCCCCTCAGGGGATTGTCATACTGTCTGTCACACTAATCTAGAGCAACATACCAACTACTGTACAAGCATCCACTTGTTTTATTTATTTTTCTTGTGAATTCTAGTAAATGTACATCTAGAAACTGCCAGTCAGCAACAGATAAATAGTATTTGGTTTATTTATATGTGAGCTAGGTGCTTGACAATTTGAAAAAATATTTTAAAAAGCTAAAAAAAAAACACCCTACATTCAAATTTTAGAAATGAAACTTTAATAGTGAAAATAAGGGATGTACATGTAGTAATAAGCATGACTGTAGTTATTAGACTAAGTGTTAGACTAAGTGTGAAACATTGTGAAATGAAGCTAATAATATACATTAAATTTACATGTTTCCTTTCACCATATAACAAAAAAATTTAATTTTTTTTTTATTTGTTTTACTAACATGATAATAATTGAGATAAACTGAAGCATCAAAAACTTTCAGAAAGTTACATTTATCACTGCATTAGGTGCATAAGAAACATCATTTAACCGTTTAATACCACTCTGGTAGAAAGTGTTCCCGCCTTTGTTTCCAGCACAGATCATGATCATTCTGCCCGGACAGAAACCCCTAATATTTTCGTTTGAAAGTTTTTAACAAAAGCTGAGAAAAATTAATTACTACCTTTACCTAATTTGACTTGGCAGCTTCTAGGCCGAGGATTTTCCACAGAAATGATGTCATATTCACCCGTATTCAAGGAGGTCTGAAAAGGAATATGTAAAACTTGAAATTTTAACAAACTGAGTAACAATCCCCATACACATAATTGTCATGCATATATAAGCTGGAAATAATGGAATCACTTCCAACTTCTTTGTTACAGGGGTATAGTAAACAGAATTCTGATGTGATATAATATTAATCTATGGCGTTTTCTGCAACATCCCTAACCATGGTAAAAATGAAAATTCTGATGACAATCCATGACAAAAGTTTTAAGTCCCAGAAGCACATTGAATACTCTTCATTGTCTTCTATAGAAAAATGAATTTACAGGTAGAATAATGAATGATAGAACAGTGTTTGATGTATACTTTACTTTCATTCCTTTGCCACTGTAACCTCACTTAACACATTCTCAGAACACTTTTCCTATTTTTTGCAATATCACTGTAAAAAAATAATGCGCTATACATGTACAAGACTTAATATAATGTAATGCAGTTCTTTTGATTTACAAATAAAAAGCAATGTAAGGAATGTTTTTCATACAAATAATTGCCAGTTTCACCGGTAAGGGATTGCTCTTTATAATGTAAAGGCTACAAGTAATTTGAAATACAAAGTGCTCCAGGGACTATAAATTTTTGGGTCATTTTAAACGCCTGGAATATTCCGAAATAAGAGGTATAATTGATTTGTGTTTCAATCTAATGTGTGGCTACCATTTTCACTTTGAGGCTCCGAAAGGTATTTTTGGCTGCAGCATCTTGAAGAATGCAGACAAAACATAATTATGATGTCAAAATGATTGTAAAGACTAACTGAAAATACTGGGATTTATAATCAGTTACTACCACAACATGCAACTGGGGCTCCCTGATAGAAAATGAACTTAGTACACCTAGGCACGTTCCTTTCTTGGGCAAAGTAGGGCTCAACTGTAAAAAATATTCATCGAAAGTCTTCAACTAAAGTAACTTATCATTTGATTTGAAACAAAAATAAAGATTAACTCTTAGGCTGAGAGTTCCATGAATGGTGGACAGAAATTTAATTTACATTTCATTACATAAGTAAACAATTTAAAAAAGAATTTAATCAATTAATATTTTCATTTTCTTCAATGACATTACATCATAAAACATGACTGTGTAACATAGAATGACTGTTGTAAAAAACTACATCGTAGGACACTGATGGTTGGCGACACAGCTATGCTGAATACATCACTATGGAACTTAGGGGTGTCAACACTCCTGGTTGTCCGACTTTCATAATTATGATAAAGAGAAAAAATAATTTTGAAGGCAAGTTTCATCATATATCATATGCCATAAAAGATTGATTTACTGTAAACCTAGAATTGTTCTCGGCTCCATTTTTTCGCATCGTATGGACACCGTACATTTACACGACTACAAAAAAATTAATGAATGCTCGCATTCCATCGGTATCACGAACTCCGTGAATATTAAATAGCAAAATCCTTTTCTAATGCTTAATTTTAATACACAGTGAGCAGATATCGCAGTCTATTGCGTCAATATCAACTTTGGCAATTTGAAGCTGATTTCAAGTTCACAACAGAAGTTGATTTATCACTTATCTTTTATATTACATCACGGTACGACTGTGAGCTGTAATCGTGCACAGAATTAATGAATTTGTATATGTATTTTCATTCTAAAGTAAGCATTCAAAATGTCATAAATTTCAATCAGACGAATTACGATCGTTTATTCTATATCTTTTTTATATATCCAATCGTGAACATTTATTTGCAACACGTGAGTGTACAATATATTACCATATTGGTAGCACATGCAAACAAAAAAATCCTGTATTTTCCCCATATTTGGACGGTACAACAGTCCCATGTTAAACATACAATAAAGACCAAAACGTGTGAAAATGATCCAAATGAAAATCGGGTGAAGTATATAAGAGTTCTGACCCTTTTAACGGCAAGTTTAATCGTCTTGATATCAGGATTATTTGTCGTTTGCTGGTTAACACAAAGGGGTAAAAGTGCAAGTCATGCCAATGTTGTAAGACTTGGATATTTTCACAAAACTTATCGCTGGTATCTTTTATTGAAGGAACAAATAATATTTGCATTCGTACTAAGCTGGGAAAATACAGAAAAGACAGAAATACAATATTCAGTGAATCATTTTTGATTTAAACTATATAATAGAATAAAAAGGTTATTTAACATTGTCCTGTACAATACGAGATAGCTGGTAGCTGGTACTCTTCCAAATATATCTCCATATTGTACGGTTTAACTTAATAATATCTATCATACAATGTGACAACTGGTCAATGGATGCACAAAGTAAGTTACAGTCATTTTCATAAGTCTCATTTTCTTGAGACCCCTTTAACTGCGGTCATTAAAACATTTTTTAAATTCAAAATTCATGATAATATCAATTGGATTAATAGCAGAAAACATGAATTTCTCACTTGTATTGTGCGATATCAAACAATGCATTCATAGTCTAAATATTGGCTCTCCGTTAGTCACACTTTTCTCACTTGAACAGTGGATGTAACAGTGGCCTGGTAATCTCAGTTATTCAATACAGTAGACATCAGACTTCGCGAAAGTTGAAAAAAATAGCCGGACATTCGGACCTGCAAGGTCCAAACAGTTGCCGGACCGAATACAAATCTGCTGGACCGAAAATCAAAAAAGCAAAGTTTTAAGTAAAATAATCATGTTAATTTTTAAATGTTCTTTAAACTCTCTTTTTTCATACTGTTTTTCTGGGCTGAGCGTTCATGGGGAGTCATTTTTCTATTTTTCCCGGTTCTGTTCCTTCATAGAATCACAAGGACACCATTTTGACCGGCGATCCAAATATCGACATTGAATTTATGCCGGACAGTCGGTCCGTATCTGGATTAAAAAAGCTCGGTCTGACTCGAAATCTTTCGGACATGTCCGTCAGACCGACGAATTTCTGAAGTCTGAGACATAATTTGTTTTTGTACCGTTTAACAGTCTACTACTTCCTAAATGCCCTACAATGTACAATATGGGAATTAAAAACATACATTGTTCTGTCCGGTACCTGTTTTAAGGCACAACTAACAGAGATAACTCTTCAAAAAATTGTAAATTCAACAAACTGACCAATATCGCGGATACTAGCAAATTGACGAGGTGAACAAAAATTAAGATGAAAAGCTAGAAACTTTTTCATTGTAAGTAACGATTTTGCGACTAATTAAGTTTGCGGATCGACTGTGTTGCGAATTTCGCTTACTTAAAACGAGTGAAATAATTTCTAGGTTTACAGTATTACCAGATTTTTGCAAAATCCCGGGTTTTTGGACAACTCACTGGTAGATCTATGTTTTTAGCAGGAAATCCTGCATTTCAAAGCTTTGAGGAAACATGCGTCACTAATCATCATGATCTGCAAGCTGATACATTTAAAGTGTTGCTTGTTATGCACTCATCCAATCACAACACAAGAGGTTTCCGATAATTTATCACAACATCAATGCATAATTGCATAGACATCTGCCAATCGATGTGTAAATTTGTTTTTGCGCTGTTACAAAAACATCAAATCTTTGAATTTTGTTAAACTTGACTGAATGATTTAATTATCCGCTTATCATCTATTTGAAAAGTTAATGAATCACCACTTACTACCCTCTGGGCAATTTACCTAAGATGATAGCGGCAATTAACACAAACTCTTGTCAACAAATTAGTTTCGTCACCTTATCGACTGTACACAATACAAGTACTTCTTCATTATCGATATCACGTTCTTTTGCCAAATATCTTTGCTTCTATGTGCACGGGAATACCTCTGAAGAAACTTGCATAGAATTCGGACACATGCTTTACAAGTACTTAGCAGTAAATCATATTTAAAAACACAAACTCGTAGGTACACCCGCACAACTTGTAGGATTCAATGTAGCCTAATTAATTTGGCGTTTCAGTGTGACCCCTTTCACAGATCTGATATTTTATAACTGTCACACCTCTACTGCAGAGGTGTGACAAAACTGCAAAACTGCAGATTATTAGTTTCTTACATGAGCTCGAGGTTCAGATCGAAATATCCATCACTGAGGGTAACTGTTTTGGCGGGAACGAGGCTCTGCCTTTTGGACTTCTTGTCAACCATACAAAGACACTCGCGCAATAAAATGCATTTTTTATGTAACATTCATTTTTTTAAGACAACAGAGAAAAGTGTAGATCTAACTATCTCATACATTAGAAAATTCAAATCACAAAGAAATTTAGTGAACTCACGTGAGGGTCAATATATTATATAGGTATAAATCAACATATATACATATATTTCAATAATTTAAACTTATGTCACTTTCGGTGTGTACACCTCTTTATACGCCGCGCGTGCTAGTCGATAATATACTGCGGCTGCCGGTTGTACCCAGTTGAATACGTAGTGACGTAATACAATTCCCATGATTCTTTAAAAATGGCCGCTGTATACATGTACGATGAATATTTCGGATTTAAGTGGTTGGTGTTCGTGTGTAAATAGGTAAATTGAGCTGGGATCTGCGTTAGTGTCACCATTTACCTTTGTTTTATCATGTAATAATGAAACTATATCGAAATACTGGATTATAGCGCGGTGGTTACTGCCCAACGAACAGTGTATTTGGGGTGTATGCCTACTATATGTGACTTCAAAGTGAGACGTAGAAGGTGAACAACTATAAAATATCAGCCTATAAATTCGGTTTGCCTTCGAAGTCGAAATAGTTAGTCTATTATATCGCCTGATTTGTGTATCATATACAGATCTGTGTATCATACACTAATCAAGGTATCTAGTCATACACAAATCGGGATATACAAAAATCACCATGGTGATGCTATGGTATGGGAGATAATCGCACTTTGCACATTACACATATTAAAGATTACATGACACCAAGGTCTTTCAAATAGTATGGTCCGGAAACGAGAGTAATACGATAAATAACTTGCCTCGGATCACGTGACAAACATCCGGGTACCCGCCATTTTGGAAAAAGAAAGAAATTATTGATACTTTATATCTACGTATATCTCGATATTTTACCAATCAATTTGACCAACAAAGTGATCCTTAATACAATATATGCATTCCCTTATCATTACATAATATTATATTTTACCGATGTTTCGTTTTAGGTGGATTTACGCATTGGAAAGTTGACCTCATACGAACTGGTTTTTTCACAAATGACCAAAAGCCGAAAACCGACCTAATTTTAGCGATTCTTTCCTACTTGCATGGTGTTCATGGGATTGATGTAACATCTTTTTCTCATAGATTTAAGTCTAATGTACGTCTGTTATGTCTTAGATTTTCGTATTTCACCTGTATTTTAATTTTCTGGGGCGGTTAGATCTGTTCAAAATCTAAAAATGGCGTCAATGGTGATTTTTTTTCGCGATACGGTGATATTTTGTGCACAGGTTTTCACTATATATTTAGAGTCAAATGATGGAAAATTGCTAATTAAAATGTAAATTAAGAGTTATTTTTGAACGGATATGAATTAGATTTTCGTTTTTTTTATTTTATAACATAATAACGTACAGTTTTGTAAGACCAGTATCGCGAGTCAAATGACCATCCCAAGACGGAATAGCATGGACCGTGTTTAACTCGCTTTAAAGATAATAGTTAATTATATATAGAGGTTTTAATTTCACAGTTTTACAGAAAATTTCATCAGCTTTCCAATTATACCATTTTTTAAATTAAATGTGGTATTTAAATGACACGATGACGGGCAGTTTTGCATACAACTATCGGACAAATACCAGTTTACTCGCTCGGCGTGATAAATGCACGGCGTGATAAACGCTTCCAGGCGAGACAAGATTATCAGTACGATAAGACATTTATAGAGGGCGTTTCCGGACCATACTATTTGAAAGACCTTGATGACACCGGTTGTAATCAGCCAGACATGTCAGAGAAAGTGTGCTGCATTGTTTGCGAAACTGCAAGATTCTGAATGACTATCGTGATCAGAAACAGTTACAGCTACTTATTTCATGGTAAATAAATTACATAATTCAGTTCTACCATTTTTTTCACGATAAAATGTTGCTCTTGAATTCTGCCGCCATCTTCTTCCTGTGTTCACGTGATTCTACCTCGTAGTTGCCCGGATGCTGATGAAACATCATGTACGGTTAAGTAACGGCGTGAATGTATGGTGTACAAAAACAGACATAGTGGTTACTTTAACACGATACACAAAAGTGTGTATGGTTGGAAAACGAACAAAGCGTATATAAATGAAATGTTAAAGCGATTTACAGGTAAATTGTGATAACGTAAATAAGTTATTTGGCATTTATACGTATACAGTAAATAATAAAGTAAATAAAATACCTTATTTAATGTGATAATGTATTATTACCTTACCAGGCAAAATTGACAGTACTTTTTTGTCCGTTAGTCTGTCCGGCTAACATTTTCTTGGGACGATATTTCATTGAAAACCACTGGTCCAAACTTGATGCTATATTTTGTTAATTAATTGTTTGCGCTTTTTATTGTTATTATTAAATTTTCAGGTGAATTATGGGTCCTAAACCCAATAAGTGTTCTTGCACAGTCCACGAAAATATTCTTGAAGAAGAAGGTACAAGTACATTTCAGGTTTTCAATTTGAAAACTGGTAAAAAAGTGCCAAAATATGTACTTGATGCTATAGTGAAAGATGGGTGTATAAGCCCCAGAGCTACATACCTTTGTTCCTTATGTATGAAACATTTTCAAGGTAAAGCAGAACCAGTGGTAAAGAAATGTAAAAATGAAGACAGTCTGGTTGACAAGGTATGTAATGCCTTGCGATGTGATGAATTAAGTGCGGAAGAAGTAGAGAAATTATCAGGGCATTTAGGTAATTATATTGCAAGACATGAAAAAATAAATTCGAAAGGAAGGATTTAAAGTCTTTGGAAAGGCAGTGTACCCGACAGGTTGAGGAAGTTTTTGGCGCTGTTCTTGTTTCTTTGTTCAAAGGAATCGCCTCTTCAAACAATTCCATAGAAAGAGACTTAAAAATGAAAATTGCACTTGAACAGGTATGTGGGTTGATAAATCCACTATATGTTGGTAATGTTCATTATTCTGTTTCACTTATTGCACATTACATTACAGGTAGTAGTAATTTAGTGAACATTTTAAATAGGTTATTTCCAACAGTGCATTATTCAACATTAATGCAAAATATCGATGCCACTAGTCAGGAAATAAACATTCCAAGTTCGGGCGATGGTGTCATATTTTTTGACAACAATCAAATTCTTTCAAGGCGTTGGAATGTTGTATATGACTGCAAATCAATGGTAAGTGTTGTCACTTCGCTTTTGTTTCTTCAACCACCAGTCGACTATGAGCTACAGAAAAACCCTGATTTAAGCCCCTTCTCGTGGTTGTCTACACCACCGGATCTTTCTTTTTGTGTAAATCAGCCAACATTGAGTAACACATATAAAAAGTACAGAAATGAATTTATTGCACAAGTGCTGTCTGAGGTGTTCAATGAACAAGTAGTAGAAAGTGAAAATATTTTAGATGAAATTGACAAGTTAACATGTAATGATACTGCTGTGAAGGGAGTGAAACCAAATTCAGAGATAGTTATTGAGTTTGACACAGAAGGCAATATTAAGAAACACACACAAAAAGACCAAACTGCTGATCCTTATGGAGGTGTTCCTTCCCAAGTAAAGGGTAAACCAGTTGTAACTTTATTAGAGCCCCAATTTACTAATCCATGCTCTTATGAAGCTGTGGCCGGTATTTTACAACATATTTCAGAAATTGCATCCAGAGACTGGATTGCAGCGGGTTGCGATGGATTGCCATACTTGCTTGGTTCAAGAATAATTGAAAATTATTTAAAATGTCCAGTTTGTCAGGTGTCGCTTTTATAAACTTGGTAAATTTCAAAATCATTGTAGCACTCTCCACACCGACTTAAACATCAATGAGTCAGAAAGTAGGGTATTTCGTAATATATTGCTAATTCCAGGACTTGGACATTATGAAATAAATTATGTTAAAGCTCTGTTTAAACTACTTTGGCCGATTGTCTTAAAACAGCTGGCAAAACTGATGGGATATAAATCTCCCAACGCATTGGTCTTTTGTGAAGCGGCAACGAATCACCACAAGTCTTGGACCCTTCTTCAAATCTGTCTTCATGGTTGCAGCAAGGAGTTGGTATTGCAATACGTCCGCCACTGCATAGGAAATGAAAAACATCCATCGGTTTCTGAATATTTTACTTTCATTTCTAACGGACAGAGTAAGAGATTTCAGTATGTATACAGGGTCATTTTTGATTACCTGTTTGCGCTGGATCTGTTCAGGAAAGGCGTTAGGAGAAACAATGCTGACATTATTGCTTGTTCCATGCATCAGTTATCCATATTATTCTATGGATTGAACATGACTTCCTACATGGAAATCGACGTCCGTAGACAAATAGTGGCAAATCAATGTCCAGAGGAAGTAAAAACCCTGATACATGACATGTCAAGCATGTCCCATTCTGGTCACCCAAGTAAAGGTGAAGGTGGGGACTTCATACTAGAAGCCTACAACAGGAAAACAAAGATGTGGATGCCACCAGGTGCTGGAAATGAACGAAGATGGCTAAGAGTGTACAGAAACTTACCGCACATAGAAAAAGTATGTTATGTAAATGTTCAAAATATACAGTCTGTTTACAGTTACTAATTTAAGTTTCATTTCATTTTTCAGTTTCACAGAAGAGCATGAGCACAAGATCTTCTCTTTCTTCACCTACACAAGACTGTTTATACAATATTAACTTATGGTACATGGTATTTAACCGATGGGTAATGAGTATCTTGTTATTATTTTTGGTTAATATTAACCCAATTAATATAATGGTAAACAATTACTTACTATCACAAAGAATCACTAACGTTTCTAATATTAGTTATTTATAGAAACTTGTTTTAAATTCTAGGAAAGATAATTCATTTCCATTCACTTAAAGAAGCCTTACATACATGTTTTCCTGTGTTTAACGCCCGTTTCAAACATAGTTTAGTAAATTTTAGAGCGTACGTTTATACCTTACCGAGGTTCCTGTGATGAATCAGTGCTATAATCATATCCTTGAGAAACGCTCTTCTTTTTCATATAAAGAGTCATGATCGGTAGCAGGTCTCGAACCTATGCCTGACCCTCGATACATGAGACATTTCAATGCTAAGTCATGGAAGCCAGAACTACAATACGCAACACAATAAACATAAGCTATGAATAACTATGAAAGACCAAATAATTATGCTATTATGCAGCTTATTTTTTGTACCAGAATAAAGAACAAGATAATACCAGTTTAATACAGTGGGTTTTTTTTAACTTCAGACTTGTCAGTTTTTGTGATGAACAGAGGAATGGAAATCTCCTTTGTACTCTACATTTACGTAGTGACAACCCTTTAAACTCATAGCGCCACTTCAATTACATTTATGTAACAACATTTACACAATATCTATGCTTACCATAACAAATAATCACCTGTTTACATCAAACGATCAGATTTGCAACATTTCTGCCACCATCTTTTGCAGCTTCCGTTAAATGTTTATTGTGCGGAATTCTGCGGGCCTATTTGAGGACCGAAAATGTTCACGAATATATCATGTGGACTTTAAAATCGATTTTGTCATAATAATTATTAGTACATGTATCAATAGATATAAGTAATCGTCAATTTCCCGTACATTTAATTTCAACGACAGGCTTCGTACCGCACTCGGAAACTCGTCAAACAAAGACTAAGGTCGTTGTCTAAACACTTTCAATATTCTAAAAATAAATAATCAGGCCCGCACAATACCCGTAGAATAAACTGGTCCATCCAGCCCTCTTGATTGGCTACACGGTTCCCGAAAAACGTTTCACGGTTAGAGTCATTCTGATTGGCTACACGGATTTAACTAAACTGAAACGAGAACCGTTTACGGTGCGGTAACCGTTAATCGGTAATCGAGAACGCGCGGAAGTGAAACGCTGGCGGTACTGTAAATCTCCAATGCTCGGGTACCATGTGTAATGATTCGTTGCACTTGATACCTGGTCATTGTGTCTTTAGTTACACATCACTTTGTGATTATATATATTTTGATAATAAATACAAAAATGTATCTAGGATATTTATACTTTCAGGTTAGTATTGTTTTCCTTAATTAGTAATACAATGTACATCGTTTTGATACTGAATTCATAGAAACTTCGATTAGCTTTATTGTACAGTTGCATTGAAATATCAACCTGTAGTTGTCTGAATAGAAACATGTATATATAAACTTTGACCCCGTGTATTCTGTTTTTACACACACATGTTATTCTAATTTACTATTTACTATTAGATGTGTAATGCTTCGTTGCACTTGATACCTGGTCATTGTATCTTTAGTTGCACATCACTTTGTGATTATATATATTTTGATAATAAATATCTAGGATATTTATACTTTCAGTTTTTCTCTCTGGCATCGAGCTAGAACCCTATTATAAATACATGCCGACTGGGCTACGTCGACATTGGCGCCCATACTGGTTTTTCTATGAGGAACTGCGTCGTCTTGAAGACACCAGTCTCCATTGATGCTACTAGATAGTCAACTTTAAAGCTCACAGACATGGATTTCTATTTGTATATTCAGTAGATATTAACATTGTTCTTTCGGTTTGGAACGTATTACATACATATAGTAACGTAGCGGATTTCATTGGAAAATCAGTGCGGTATTGGCATATTACCAGTGATTCTGTCTTCCCGCCACAGTGTACATTGTTCATTGGATTTTCCATGACATGTGACTTACATGACCTTTGAGGTCATACCTGTCGATTGGATATCATATCCGCCATCGGGACTGTTTATAAACATTGTCACGTGCGTGCTTTCTTACCTTTTCGGACCGGTCTATCTTACAAGTTTTCTAGGATTTTTTTTATATACTTTGATTTGATTTAATTTGATGAGAATTTTATCAAGGTCCGTCCAAAAGAGCACTTATGTTAGCTTAATATTTGGATGAGACCCCGGCATGTCTCCCGTCATGCCTAAAAAATAAAATTTTGAAGCCAGAAATAGGAGAAATTTACCTGACTGCAATTTTCAGCCAGTATAGCCAAAGGTTGTATTTGATTGGTTACCAAATAGTAGGCCAATCACGGCGACCAATGAGATCTAAGTGTGATTGACCTAGTTTGTATGTCTGGATCGTGGTAGCCTAACAGTTTTTAGAAAATTTTGATACTAGATGTTATATGTGTTTGTTTTGTAAAGTAAAAATCCCCTTTAATAAAGAGTTGTCCTATTTTTATTTTGCTTAGCTTTTCGTGATGATAAAAATTTTAATTGTCCTGAATGATAGAATAAAATGTTGTCCGAAAAGATGGTTTTACTTATTTGAACAAGTTAAAAAGTATGCATGAAAGTTTGACTTATGTTCCTACTCTGAAATTTTGAAAATATAAAAACCTCTTAAAAGCCAAATAAGCCAGCAACCGCACAGGCTGCTTGTTAACTTTACTTCTTTAATTATAATGGTGTACAATAGAAAATTATAAAGAGACTTGTACTAGTTGGTTGTTTACTACCGGAGCTAGAAGCAAAAATCGGATAGCGAATTAACCCATGGAGCCAGGAGAGACAAAAATGATTAACCAATCAGCAGGGTGCTAATGGCCGCCAGTTCGGTCTACTACTGTTGAAAAAGCACAGTCATTAATGTAATTATTTGTATCATAAATTAGATAAAATGCCAAAATTTGTCTTTAAATATATGAATGTTGCTGTAGATCATGAGTTCGTAAAATAGAAATTTTATTAAAATTTTGTGGAATTTTGGTGAGAAATTCTTTTTAATTGTTTCAGAAGGAAATTTTAATTTTAATCTGTTAATCTGTTTTATTTTTTACGTATAAATAATAAAAGAAGTAAGTGTAGATCATGATTTGCATGATCGGCGATTCGGTCCTCGGACAGATGCTGGTGAACTACTATTCCTGATCCTGGTTGACTAACCAGTACTTTTCACATCTTCTTTGTTGTGAGTGATTGGGTTTTTCGTGCCTGAGTAAGATTGTTCTTAATGTAGTTTTGATCTTGTATTACACATCTTTATTGGTTCGAAAATATAATTGCGAAAGTTAGATATGCTTTTTAAGATTAACATTGCTGTTCGTACTACTTGACCTGACCTACTTGTTGGTTTTGGGTGACCTACTGCGACTTTTAGTGCGCACGAACCGGATGGAGTTATAACAGGTGCGCGTTTGGCTTTTTTGGATCCGGCTATTTTTTGACAGTAGATTACTGCTTCCATTTAGGAAATAAGTAGTGTTTTATGCATTTTCTGCAATGTCTGGGGTATCTAGTTATAGGATCAATCACTGTTTTTGGTTAGTTATGACTTTTTATATGGGCATTAAGTATGCATTTTCTTGTTTAAGCAGTCATTAATTGTGATTATTTCTATTTTCTACGTTATTCCAGTCATTGTCGTGGTGATTATTTTGGACATTTATTAGTTGTATGTTTGTTTTTGTAATCACCAGCCTGGGGATCGTTTTATCAACAAGGTCGGTCGTAAGACCGGTCTTATCTTAAGACCGAAACTTAAGACCTTCCCTGCGACTTTGACAGGACCGTTTTATGAAAACGGTCGTAAGTCTTCGGTCGCAGCTAAGATCAATTTTCGTCGTACGACCTTAAAAACAGTGACGCAGTCCGAAAACGTAAACTTCCGGGTCACGTGACTTCGCGCGCAAATGTCAAAATCGTCTGTTTCCAATGTAAACAATATGGCGGCGAATAAGAGAAAGTCAAACTGGACTGAATGCGAGATGGTTTGTCTGGTGAACGAGTGCACCCAGAAGATTGATGTTATATCGGGGAAACATGGTGATGTTTCATCAGCTCAGAAATCCAATTTCTGGAAAGATTTAGAGGACAGGTTTAAAATCTAGATTCTTAGAAGTAAAAATCTTAGAAAAATCAAAAAAAAAAGAGAGAAGAATTAATATAAAGATCTAGTATAATACGTTGAGAGAATGAAATGATTTGTTTAGTACAAGAGTGTATTGAAAATAAACATGTAAAAACGGGTAATCATGGAGACATATATCGTCTCTATTTATATATATTACATAGTTAGAACTACTAAATTAAGAATATAAGTATATTTTTTGTTTAGAAGCCATTTCTTTCCTTGAATTTTGAGCATACAGTAGAATCTACTGGTAGTTAATAAAATCACTTTCTTTCAGAATAAATAGTGTAGGGGATTCATCTCGATCTGTGGAAGAAATAACAAAGAAATGGAAGGACTTGAAGGTATATTAGTCGATGAATATCTCAAGTTGTAACCAAAATTACAAGCCAAATGGCAGATATGTAATGTCATGACACAATGATCACCAGTCTAATACATTGTTTTGGTCTAAATTACTGTAAAAATTTTACTTTTGAATGATCAATGTACCGATATGCTTCTTTCTATCTCTGAGGGAAATTTTGCTTTAACTCTACAAATATAATCCATTTTGAAAGTCCCAAGACACTAACTAAAATTTTTAATGTATATTAGACTCTGTTCACTTTGTGAAATTATCATAAGAAAAATTAAGATAACTGAATTACTACATTCTTTTTATTTCGTTCAAGTTGTAAATAAATGATTTACACATGAAATGGAAAATATCCATTTTTTTTCATATTTCTAAACCTCCGTAATTATTACTTATCAATACTGATTGAACATGCTAACTAGTACTGGAATGGTGAATTTGTTGCAATTTTCAAAGCTTTGTTACAAGAAGTCGGTGTTCTTTTAATATTAAGTAGGCCTACATGTGTTTTTCAAAACATTAGATATTTTTCACTTTTGCTTTATTTTGTGTCTATTGCAGAGTCAAACTAAAAAGAAGGAGCAGACCAGGAGGAGGGAGATGCGAATGACAGGTGGAGGAGGAGCAGTGGCCG
The DNA here is from genome assembly GCA_022818135.1 of Saxidomus purpurata. Classification (NCBI taxonomy): domain Eukaryota; kingdom Metazoa; phylum Mollusca; class Bivalvia; order Venerida; family Veneridae; genus Saxidomus; species Saxidomus purpurata. Next base: position 18,346 of record JAFMSR010000629.1, on the reverse strand, counting down.
CATTGAGAGATTGGGAGGAAAAGGTAAAATGTAATTAAGGTGGAAAGAAAGTTTACAATAAAGCAATGAAATCATATGAATGAAATTGATTCTTAAAATGTATTGTTTATCTCCACCCGTTGAACTCTTGTATTTATTTTCCAGATTCTAGCAGTAATTCCGCAGGCAGTCATTGAAGGGGTTGATGGGGGTGTTGACTTGTTCCAAAAGAAGTTGAAAGGTGACTTTTTCTTATCTTTTATGGAGAAAAAAAAATGAAAATATACACAAAATTATCAAAGGGTCGTTACCAGAATTGAACTTAAACATAGCTTTGGCAAATTGTAAATTAGAAAAAGATGTGATCAAATAAGTTATACTTTTAGATCAGCAGAGGCAGTGTGTGTGTGTTAAACCTTGATGTATTGAATTGGTATTGTTCAACCAAAGCATTTTTAGCTTGACTATTCAGAGAATTTGGAACAGTCACTTGTGCGTCGGCGTTGCAGCTTTGGTTAAAGTTTTGCCTGCTAAGTACTATCACGCACATAATTATCTCATTAACCACTTATGATGATATTGACTTGAAACTTTGTTGATGTCTCAAGGGGTGTCAAACAGTCAAGACCAATAACACTTGTTTAAATTTAGTGCAAATTATGCCTTTGTTTGACTTTGAAAATTTGGTTAAAGTTTTGCATGCAAGGTACTATCATGCACATATCTTAGTAACTACTTATGGTAGTTATATCAAACTTAGCAATAGTCTCCACGCAAGCCACCTACAGACCAAGTTTCATTGTAATTGGTCACTCCTAACTTGAGTTATTGAGCGGAAACCATTTTTCTATTTTTAGTAACAGTGACCTTGACCTTGACCCTAGTGACCCCAAATGCAATCCCAAGCGGCGTCTCCACGCAAGCTACCTACATACCAAGTTTCATTGAAATCGGTCAAGCCTTTCATGAGTTATCATCCGGAAACCATGAAAACCCAACAGACCGACCGACCGACCGACCGACCGACAAACAAACAAACAAACCGACAAGCTCACTCCTATATACCCCCCCCCCCCCAAACTTCGTTTTGTGGGGGTATAATAATACATATTCACTTCAAGTGCAGATATTTTTGTATTCTTTATGCATTCATTATAAATATACTTATACTACTTTGCTATATAGTATCAGGCTGCACACAATCAAGCGTTGGGAGGTTACAAGAAGAGACCGAAGCACAAAGTGTTGATACTGTAGAGACAGTGATTGGAGTTGGTGAGACTGACACAGTCCTGATACACCCAAGTAACATCAATGTCCAGGTTTTTATGTTACATACTAGATTATGGCTGTAGATATGTTAAACAAAATGAACTTTTTTAGATTAGCTGTAGTTGTCTATAAAAGTTTTAAAATTTATAAGGAATAGAGCAAGTCCAGCTTGTGAAGCAGTAAGAGAATACTGCCATATCAATGCATTTACAGTTATCCAAGGTTTTCAGTAACTGTGACCTTAAACAAACTTACATGCATATACACAATGATACATTTCCTGCAGATAATGGTAATGACTTTTTGGTTAAACAAAGAGCAGAAGTTACATTATTTTTACCTGAAGCCATATGGGTAAACCTTCTTGGTAAACATGGTCAACACTTCACAGCAATTTGTCTTACTCACTAAATTAATTTTGACTTATTTTTTTATATGAGAACTTGATTTTGTTTCCCAGGTAGAAAATAAAAAGAACCAGCTGGAAGAGGAGACTTTTGCACATGGAAAAAAGAGAAAAAGGTATATTCAAGAACTGATACAAGTATATACAGAGAATAATGCCTGTATTTAATGTAAAATAGAAGGTGATTAATATGCTGGCAATGAAGTCTGTTAATTTTTTAAGTACCTTGAGATTCATTATTTGCTTTTCAACTGTTGAGCTTCTTGTTTTATACTGAGAAAAGAACATGACAGAAACATTAACCATACAAAAGTAATATGCTGAATGCACATTTTAGTATTGGATAAGATCTGATTTTTTATTTTTATCATACCTTTGACATTATATAATACAAACATCAGTTACTAGGATTAAGTCATACTTGATGGCAATTCCTTTGTGTTTATGTTTTCAGGTCATTAAATGCATTAGAAGATGCGCAGTATCAATTCTACATTGAAAATGCTGTGCTATGTAAATCGCAACAACTAGTTGCGAATCAGCAGGTAAAGACATTGGCTGTACAGGAAGAATTCTTTAGAGCTGCAACAGCAAAGCTTAGGGAAAAAGAAACCATGACAAGCTTCCTGAAAATATTTACAGAGCAGTAAGTAAACCTACATCTTTGCATACTTATAAACTACAAGCAGAACTGACTTAAGTTATTGCCTTTATTTGTATTCCAGTACAAAACGCGAGACCACGGAACAGTGAGGTGTTTCTATTCATTTCGGTTTTATTGGTATAAATGTTGCAATCATTCATTAATATCACTTAAACATGAGGCCCTTTTGCCAGTAAAGCTCTACTGCTCAGACTCATAAAAACTTATTCAATGCTATCAACGAAACGTTGATATAGGTCATTGCTACCTTGACCCACATATCCAATACAGATCATCAACTTGGCAAAACCAATCATTTTATGAAGTTTGAATATTATGGGTCATTATAGATCTCAAAGTAACATATGGAAACTAAAGTTAAGTTTTACTGTGACCTTGACCTTTGACCCACTGAACTCCAAAACAGAAAGGATGGTAAACATGTTGCAGGGAACTTTCTGAGCATGTTTGATGAAAGCTGAATGTACAGTAGAGCTAAAAAAGTGAAGTATGCATGGAATCTCATTCTGTTCAACACAATTACTTTTATAAAAATTATTGGTCACTAATGCATTTCATTTCTTTTATCTTCAGATGAAAGATGGAGGAGAGAAGCTTCATGTTCATTACTGTTCTTTTTTAAAAACCCCACTAGAAATATATTAAATTACTGCTTGGATCTTCTAAATGTGTTGTTCTTTGTTAAGAGTTTACATCTGTATAATGAAACCAGGAATTCAATTGATTGACACTTGTATATCAGTACTGGTAAATACAGGGGTTTAGCTGAAATTATGCTCACTGATTTCAATTTAATCTATGTCAAACAGTCTTGTGTCATGTGGAGTGAATAGTTGAAATGAAAAAATAACGATATGAGTTAAGCAGAATGATTTCAAGATTTAACTTGATTACAAAGGAACATCAAAGCAGGAAAAATAAAAAAGATTTTTGCAGCAAATTAATTTTAATTCCTTATACAAAATGTATAGACTTGTATGTTTTGATAAACCATAGAAAAATATAAAATCAACACTGTTACTATTTAAAAAAGTTCAATGATATGCTGCCTGTATGCAATTGCAGTCACATCCGGATTTGCAGCTAGTCTTTCCTCCTCTCTTTCAACAACAACTGGCGGATTTTCCGGCATAGGGATGTTTTTTTCCAGACAGAAGTTGTGCAGTCTTGCACATGCCACAATGATTTTACAGCATTTTCCTGGTTTCTTATAAAGTACTCCACCAGTTTTATGCAAGCATCTGAAAGCCAATAGATATTTTAAGACTATAGCTTTATATCAAATGTTCCAAATAATCATAAACTATTTAAGGCATTTAAAGAATCAGAAGCATGAATAGAAATGGTAGGAAACTGGTTCACCAGGACAATGTAGCAGCTACCATTAATAAATCCAAGTATTTAATTATAGTGTACAAGTGTTTACAAACAGGCCCAATCAGTTTCTATGGTAAAAGATATGATTTACTGCTGTTACCTGTTGAATGAAGTTGGGAATAGTCTCCAAACTCCTGATTGCATATTATTTAATGATTTCATTAAGTCACATATTAACCACATTATTTCTCAAACATTCTTTAACATAGCAAAGCAAATTTCAAACTAAAATTGTCACCTAAATCAGTGATGAGTAATGGTGTTACAACTGTTTGAAGTTATATTAATATAGGTACATGCAAGTATTCCCTCACAAGGGAGTTTCACCAGGTAGTCTTGTGGATTTGGTTGGAGCAGCCCAAACCTATAGTCTTCATAACATCCATATGACCAGTGGAGAACTAACAAATACAGGATGGAAAACTGACAAGTCCTTTTATTATGGCGGGAAGTTATATAGGCTCTTGTAGTATGTCAGGAACACAACTTTTCTCCACACTCAAAGACTCTAGTTGATAACAGGACTACATTCAATTAACACCATATTTCATGAGACTAGTTATTTCAATGATGACGGGAACAAACGTAGATGGATTAAAAAAAATATCAAGACGACCATCATACCTAAATCTAGATTTTAAAAGTCCAAACGCTCTTTCAACCACCATTCTTCCTGAGGAGTGTGCCTGATTATAAGCCCTTTTGCTTTGAGTATCCGGATTTAGCACTGGAGTTAGAAGGTGCTTTTTCAGAGGGTAACCAGAGTCACCTAAGAGGTGACCCATCTTCGTTCTCTCTAAGTGCCCCTGTTAAATAAATATATACCATGTAATGTTTTTTAAATTTGAGTAATACAAACATTAACTATATAGAGAATAATATTTATAATAGTTGGTTTTGGTGTAATTTCATGTTTTAGTTTCACTGAGTGAGCACCAAAAGTGATATTTTTCCTGTGGTTGTGTGAAAATAACTACATTTCATGTTGAGTAGTTTCTGGAAGCATCATCAGAAAGCATACACACATGACGTCACTTTGTTGACGTAATAAACATTGTTTCCGGCATTTGTTACACATGGTATACTATTTGATGTCAATCACAGTTGCAGATTTGATATTTTCACTTGTTTATTTCACTAATATATTTAAGTATCCCAATGAAAAGCATATAATGATTTTAAAGTGTTATAAAGTTTTTAATAATGAATCAATATATAGAGAATATTAGGCTACTGTCTTTTGATAACATGTGATATCAGGTGAGGTAGATGCGGTCGGAAAAGGCGAGGCTCTGCCGAGCCTTTTCCGACCGTATCTGCCGAACCTGATATCACATGTTGTCAAAAGGCAGTTGACTAATATTCTATTTATCATGCAAATCTTCATAGTGTATATTTTTAACACTTTTAGGGGCCTAAAATAGAATAAATACGGTATTTATAAAAGAAAATGATTTCAAATTACTACATGTGCCTCGAAAAATAGTTCTACATTTCAAAGGACAAAAATATAAACACGACATAAATATAGCTTTATAATTACCTTCATGAGACTATTTATAAATATTTTTGTGTTCTGATGTTATGATATTGTTTTGCAAACAAAATATTTGCAAAGAAACACGCAAGAATTTCCAAGTAAAACACTGACATTTCAAAAATGGCGGCGTTGGCTCAACACCACTGGGGTGTTCTTATTGTAAACAAACGAGGAACTTGAGAGTTGATGAGTGAAAAGTGTGCGGTTTAAAGACAGTTTTCAAGTTATGATAGGTAGCTGATAGGTTTCGGGCCATTTCATCCACGCATTAAGAACTTACTGTGAAAATTGGATAGTGATAAAAAAAATGAAAATCAACTTTTTCTCAAATTTTGCCTCAAAATTGCTGTAGATGGATAGCAAATGATCTAACTAAGAAAATGAATACCAACAACCCTATGTTTATTTCAAAAATAAAAATTCTACAGGGGATTTTCAATTTTTATGGTGCCTTGCTGTTCGTTTTAAATCATTCAATTTACCTATTTGGGCTGTATTTTTATGCAATAACTACATCATTAACAATGACTTGTAAACAAAAATACAAAAATGATAGGATAAATGAAATGTTTTGATTACTTTTTCTCTGTGATTGCACTTGAGGAGTCTTGCTTGTTGAACTGGAAGTAGTCCGGCATGTGGGCGTGGTTAAAAAGTGATATCACGTCAGTGACGTGATATCATTTTAAAATATCGGACGGGTGTTATCGGTCAGATTTAATGCTAGTTGCATGATAAAATTTTCATTCGTGTTGATTACCATTTATGAAACAACTACATATAGCTTTGCCAGGGAATACAAAGTCTCTCACTGGATATGACCAGATGATGTTAACACATGACTAAAGCTCAAGGCGTTTAGAAAATAAGATCTACTTTGATCCCAAGACCTTTTTTCCTACTTTTCAATCATTCATATAAATATAAAAAAACTTTACCTTAAGACTACAGTTATCAAAAACAGAAGCATCATGTGTTGAACCAGGCCACTTGGAGACAATGTCTGTAAATCTAAATGTATATAGTAAACTGTTAAAGGAACTTTTGTAAAGAACATCAGATACATTAAACAGTATTAAAATGTTCATTTACAGCATTGTTTCATTGTAGGAAAAACTTTTGTGTTAATTTTATGTTTTATTGGTTTTGTACCATCTACATTGAACAAGAATTACCAAAAAGAAACAATGATATTGGACATCAAACTGATTTGTTAGTCAAATAAAACTTTATCAATTAAACACACTTTTTACAGTCAATTACATTGTAGCTACTTAATTTTTCTGACCGGTCAACTACCATTTATGGAAAGGGTGCCTTTCATCTGGAATAAATTTTGTAATAAAGCTTAAATACATGAACTTTGCATGGTAATACAATCACTTTTATTCCAATGAACGATGATAGTCATTGAAGGAATAAGGAAATATCTTGCCTTGCTTTGTGGTCTACACATGCTTGTACATTTATAGCATGAAAATTCTTTCTACAGACATAGACCTCCTCATTTTCTGCAGGAGCTATTATAGGTATAAGTGTCCCATCAACAGCCCCTACTGTGTTAGGGATACGACACTTCCGGTAGAAGCCCTGCTTCACGTCAATAATTTCTCTACCATCTGGGAAACTGAAAGTGACCAAAAGTTATAACCTTTAATCTAAAATATTTTACATATTACATCTCTAAAATCTACAAGACTATATTAATCTTTTATTTCTTTATTAGTATAATTTTGAATGCAAATCTTAATCTCTCATCATCTAATATGTGCAGATAAGGAAATACTTTGTACTATTTATTAAATTGGTACAGTTTCATTTTGCAGAGAGAACACCACTTTTTCAGGTGGTCGTGTTGTGTGAGGCACATACTATAAATCACTGAAATATCTCATTGATTGAGGGTAAAGGGTTTGAGTCCTACTACTGGTGACTGTGAGAAAGTTGGCAGTGTTTTTTATGGATAATTATGGATCCTTCAAAGGAACTATAAAAGTTAAGGTAAACTGCTAGTATGTAAAATGACAGAAAAAAGTTTGAATCATGTATTTAACCTTGACACCAGAGATAGGGTCAATTGCATTGAAATGTAATTAATTAGTGCAAATGGTACAGAATTGCAGGTAAATTACTACAGGAATTTTGAGTTTCTACATATTGACCATTCTGACATGGAAAGATAAAAAAACTGCAGTTCACTTAATACCTATGTAAATCAGCAATAATTGGAAATTATTGAATTATTCATTTCTTTATTGATTATCTTCTACTTTTCTTATTATATTATATAAAAAATTTATTTATTCCTATTCTCAAACTAGATTAAGATCACCATCACGCAAAGTATCAAACACACATATTATTGGTTATATAGTTCTGACACATTTTTGTGATTCCATTACTGTTCTGAATACATGTAAGTAGATTGTTCTGAATGTAATCAATCAAATAATTACATGTACATTGATGTACCATTAACTGAAAAATATCTCAATTACATATTAGTTCAAATTATTTTACTTCTTGTAGTTAATTACATTCAATTACCCCAGAAAACAAACAAAAGGGAGATGATCACCTCACCTGATATTGTCAAATCTGTGATTAACCGCCTCTACAAACCTATCAATGATGTGGCAGGCACTTGACCTGAAATTAAATAAGACTTTAACAATAAAAATGATCAACATTTTTGGAAAAGTCTTGAATCATTCAGATTTTAAAACATTAATCCAAGCATACATGCGGTTACATGTATTTTAAATAATAAATTATAGTATAAATCAATCTGGACAATTCAAGAGACTGTTAAATTATTAGCATTTTGTATGTACCCAATTATGTGATACAGCCTGTAGTTTGTAAAATCACTTGAAACCTAAAACTCATTACAGAAACTATTAAACACAATCTGAATGAAGTGCAGTTCATTACCTTGATTTTTGAAACCTTGAAATGAAGTAATTTCTAATTCTGCTAAATTGAAATATAGTGCTTTTTTCTATTGCTGCTGGCAATAATTACAATCCTTGACTCTTGTACTCCAATTACACTGAAGACAATCAAGTTTCTTCTTTCATAATACAGTTTATAAAACAATGTCAGATGGAGAAAGTTCAGGCTTCTATTGCAAGTAGACATTTCTTATTCATTCTTAAATACATGTATCAATGAATTAAAAATTTAAAATGAAATGCTGGTTAACAAAATTACAATGTACCTGCTAACTCCATGTAAATCTGCTACTTCAGAAAGTAAATCACCCTTTGCCAAATATCGCAAACCAATAAGTACCTTAAATAAAAATTAAAAGTTTACTGTTGACAGTAACAGTATATAAAGACCTATAATGAGGTGGATAAAACCCTTGGGTTCAAATTCAGACAGAGATAGGGTTAGGGTACACAGACAAGTTAAATGGGTACACATAGAATAAACAAATATGTTTAAGTTGCAATATATACACAGGATTTATTATATTACCTGAATATACGATCCCTGATGAACAGTTCAGCAAACTTGCTCTAAGTACTATAATGTATATATCTGACCTTGAAAATTGCACTAGGTCTCAGCGATATAACCACAGACACATACAGGCTCGTGATATAATTATGGTTCTAATATAAATTGATTTGCAACTATAGGATATAGGTTCAATCCCTGGTTTAGTAACATGTAGTGTGTTCTTATGCAAGATACACAGTTAATAGTACACAAATCATAATGAGACGGCCTGTATAGTACCAGCTGATAGTACAGTGGTAAGCCTTCTATACATTGTCACAAAGTGAATTGGCTTGATTAATTTGGTACATATACACGGTATATAAGTATTCAGAAGTCAGGTTATATTAAGATTATCTGGTTAAAGCATCTGTCTCGCAACCAATAATTTTGGTTTCCAGTCATACACTGCACTGGCTAGAGTCCTACAACCGGACATTTTTCAAACATATTTTGCAATAACTCTCACGATTTTTGTATCTAGCAATCAGAGTTTTACCAGTAGAAAATTAGCTTCTTCTCAAAAACGAAAAGCTAATATGTTAACTCCTAAAGCAGTCACATTTTTTAGGCCTGGCTGTGGGTTTACCAAATTGATATATTTCATTGACCAACTGTACCATGTTTCCGGACAGGTAGTTTAAATAAATTTATTCAATTGTGAAGTTAGCTTTTAAATTGTGTAAACTGTTTCAATCATTCAACACATTAATGAAATATCATGATAAAAGGTTTAACATCTGATTTTTTTTGCTTGGCCTCATATAAATATTGCGCATGCACAGTCTGTCACTTTCCACTTTTCCCCCAACAATGTAAGCATGCTTTCAGTGACTGACAAATTAAATGGTGAGATTTCTGGTCAAATAGTTACATTAAACTGTTGTTGTTGCACTTTGTTGATGGAAATCAAGTGTCTGTTTGATCAACAACATATGATTTTAAATATTAACAAAATATTCACGCGTTTTAACAAGTGTCCGGTTTGATGGTCGTCCGGGATTGGTGGTCCCCAACCAGTAATGCTACAGTGGCAAGGTGCAGTGTGTTCGCCTGTTGGTAAGAGGGTCCAAGGTTTTATCACCAGTGCTACGGTGATTTTGCCATAAGGCAAGACATACAGGCTTTTGATGAACGAGCAGGTTATGAGTATGCAAGTGTTGTGTGCAGCTAATGCCCTTATAATAGAAAACTGTTCAACTATATATACCAACTTTCAACAGTTCAAAGAGAGGTGTGTAGTTCAGTAGTGATTCAAAGTTTATGTGTAACCAGAAGTAAGGTGACCTCCATTGGTTTGAGATCGAGCAGTGTTGTAAGCTAAAAAAGTTTACACCAGAGGTTTTCTCCCCACAGTTACTTTATGATCCATACTAAACTTTCATTTAACTATAGGAACGATAAATTTTGGGTACGAATCGCGACTACAACTAAAGTCTTTGACAGATATCAAACAGATAATATTCAGCATGACTGAATTCATGAACACACGAACTGTATAATCCCCTATATGTCTGCCTAATTTACATGGTGATAAGAACAAGATACTTATCGTTATTGCTCCTGACATCTTTGATAACATAATCAAACGCTATAACATCAGCGCTTAGTAGTAGCGCCCCTTGTTTCTTAAAATAGAATATACACAGTACCCCTACTGTACAGCACCGTGAACGCGATAATAACATTGAAATGCGGATCTTTTATTGTACAGAATATATTATTATATAGATCTAGATCCTTCTTGAGATACAATTATACCTGAGTCAAAACAGGAATGGGTTGGGATCTTTTTGTTCCCTTCATTAGATCGTCGTTAAGGGCATTTTCCAAGATGAAGATCCCTTCTCGTGACAGTCTGTAGCGGGACAGTACTTCCCCGTCACGTAGGTCAGCGAGGCTGGCTCTATGTCTAAAAATACGTCTTTGGCGTCTTTGACGCACTGGCCCAGCTGCAACAATGGCCGCCATTTTTAAGACCATCAGTCTACTTACGACTGCGTCCGATCGGTCGTAGACTTAAGACTCATATTTACGACTTCTTAGCTGCGACTTTGTTGATAAAACGGTCCATGGTCTTAAGAACGGTCGTACGACCAAGCCTTAACTAAGACCAGTCGTACGACCGTTGATAAAACGCCCCCCAGGGGTTTGTATATGCGTGGGTTATAATGGTATGTCGCCACAGACACTATTTTTTCCTATGTAGGTATCAAATTTCTTACTCAGACACTAGAACCGCTGAAAAGTAAAAATTTGTTAATTTCACATATTTCTATAAAATGACTAATAACTATCTAATCTACTGAGCTTCCGTCACATGTCAAGATGTCGGCTTTATACCGGGTTTGTCACGTGGTAGGTATTTGTAGTAATTATTCTATACATGTGTTTTTTATATATTTAGATAGAGAAAAAAGGATTTTTTGCCGATTTTGTTTAAATAAAGCTTTTTTCTTACGGTTTTTTGTGTTATATCTTTGGTCCTTGTTATTCTAAATATAATTTGGTCGAAATATAAACTGTCAATGTTTGGTATCCTTTATAAATTGTATTTTATGCTACAAAATTTTGGAAAATCGCGGAATAAATTATCTGTAATAAAATTGTCTAATGTTTTCAATCTTTTCTATTTTCATTTCAAATCTTTACTAAATCGTGCTTTATAGTTATGGCTAGGGTGTTGGGTAGCCCTTATCTAGTTCTAAAGTTTTTTGTTATAAAATTTTCATGTTTTCCGGAGGTATATGAATTCAGTGTTTTAGATATGTGTTTTGTCTAAAAGATTCACCTGAGGTGGGGGTTTGATGTCCTCGACCTTTCTGTACCGGAAGCTCATTCTTGTTAACATATATACATGTATAATAAAGTATACTAAACTACTTAAAGGTAAATTACAGGACACCCCTGGTTTACAGAGAGTGTGTTAGGGGTTTCTTAGTGTGGAAATATTTGTTTTATGTCACTAAAATGCGATACTGGCTTGTCTATTCTAATCTAATCTACGAAATAACATATCTACAATCTATAATAGACTTGCCATATCTACCCCTATGTACTTTTATCAAATATAGAGTTGTGTGAGTTGTGTGCTGTGTACTGTATATAGGGTCATAGAGCTCAGGGCTAGCACCATGCATTCCGCGCACCATGCTCCTGCAGAGTCCAAGTACCGTTTTTCCCCCATTGCGAGTTACGCATTATTTCGTTAAGGTGGGAGTCCCAAATAAAGGGTAAGATACGGTTTTTAGTCGATCTACACTTGCGCAGTCCGTGTACTACATCATACTTCCCCTTGGTCTTTTGGTACGACCGTGTGGGTGTGTGGGTTCGAGTGATTGCCGGGCGGCATTAACACTCCGTAAAAGTCACCTATGACGTTTGTGTTTTCAGTAGTGTGTATGTTTGTTCTGGTGTTTTGCCGAGCAGTCCATATGTAATCGGTCCTAATCTATATTTTTTCATTGTATCCTATATTTTTGATAAATTCGAATACGGCCAGACGAATATCTTGTGCTATTTCTTTTGGTGGATCTAACAGAGTTTTTTCCGTAATAGTTATTAGTTCTAATTTCAAAAGTTTTGTTTCAAATATTTTCCTTTCTTCCGAATATAATGGGCAGTGAAACATTAGATGGCCAAAATTTTCTATTTCGTTACAGTGTTGGCAGTTTTTGTCTTCTATGTATCGGTCCCCTTTAAGATAGCTACTTTTTAGTTTTAGTCTAGTATACATTGTGTCTATTTTTCTATCATGATGGTACGTTTGTAATTTGCTAGGCGGTTTAATATTAATTTCTATGTTATGTGTTGAGCAGTAAGTTTCCCATTGCTGTAGATATTTTTGTTTTACTTTATCTTTTATGATGCTGTAGACTTCCGGTACGCTGAGCTTAATATGAATTTCTGTACCGGAAGTGCTGCCGTATTTTGCTTTGTCGTCTGCTAATTCATTTCCGTTTATGCCCACATGACTTGGTACCCACATTAACTGAATTTCGTCCCCTCTATGTTTTATATCTGTGATTGTTTTTAGTATATTAAAGATCATTTCTGGTCTGTGAGATTGTCCTGATTTTATTGCCATTAAGGAACTAAGACTATCACTAATAATGACTGATTTTGTAATATGATTTTCTTTACAGTAAGTTATCGCATAATCTATTGCTGCTAATTCGCATGTAAATATTGAAACTTGATGTTGAAGCTTTAAACTCTTGTTGTGTAAGATTGTTCCGTCTTCTCCTATAACTACTATGCCCGCCCCTGCTATTTGTTTTGACGGGTCCTTACTTCCATCTGTATAAATTTGGGTAAAGTCTCTAAAGTGCCGAATAATGTTTAGATTTGCAATAATTTTGTTTCTTTCAGCGTTTTCAGATTTGTTAATTTTTCCTACTAGATCTAAATTGATCTCAGGCATTTCAATATTGATTAGTTGTTCATAGCACGGTTCTTGAATTTGGGTATCGCCTAGACCGTATTCTGTAATTAGAGTTGATATTATTTTTGTTTTTCTGATGTGTTGTGTGTAAGGTTTGTTTAAATTTTTGTTACTTTTGATTTTGTAAAAATATGCCGGGTGGTCGCATATATCGTCATTGATAGGTAAGTTTGGGCCCAGTCTGGAGCTTCTGGCCCAATATTTTAGTGCTTGAAGTTCTCTCTGTAAAGGTAGTGGGATCATAGCTGTTTCGGTATGTAATGGGAGAGTAGAGGTATGCCTCGGACATCCTATTATGGTTTTTAGTGCCCTATTTTGTATTCTTTGAACCTTTTTTAGTTGTGATTCTTTTGCGGAGGCGTATACTATGCTGCCATAATTGATTTTGCTAAGGATGAGGGCCTTGTAAATGTTTAGAAGGCATTTTTTGTCTGTACCACAAGATTTTCCCTTTACTGCTCTTATGATATTTAGATCTTTAAGACATCTTTTTGTCATATATTCTATATGCATTTTCCATGATAGAGTTTTGTCAAAATACATTCCCAAAAATTTTGCGTGTTCATTGTATGTGAGGTTCGTACCACATAACGTTAATTTCGGAAAGTTGTTGGCGCTTTCCGGAGGTTTTACGGACGGTCTATGTATTAATAACACTTGAGTTTTTGCTGGGTTAATTATGAAGCCCCAGGATTTGCTCCATTTTTCTATTGTATTCAAAACAGTTTGTGCTTTTTTTACTGCCTGTACCGGACTTAATGATGTTAGCCATGTGGCGGAGTCGTCTACAAATTGAGATATTTTAGCATTTATAGTGGGGTTTTCTCTGTTTAATTCGTTGATTTGTGTTTCAAAGGTATTCATCATGAGGCTAAAAATTATGGGGGACAGAACCGCTCCCTGGGGGCACCCATTTACTGTTTTCCACTACCTCTGAGAGAGCTCCATTGTATTTTACCTTAATCTGTCTGTTTTGTAGAAAGCACCTTAACCATTTTATCATTCGTCCTTGTATTCCGGAGTTTTGGAGTTGCAATAGTGCTCCTCCGTTCCACATTTTATCGAAAGCATTACTAAGATCTAAAAATATAGCTATAAGATATTTATGTTCTGCCTGTGCGATTTTGCCATCTGATTCTAATCGTGTAATATTGTCATCACATGAATGATGTGATCTGCATCCTGATTGGTATTTAGACATTATATTGTTTTTTTCCAATTTTTGAATTAAATGTTACTTGTGGGGGAAACAGATCTCAATTGCATCAATGATGGCCAATGCACCCGTCTCGCCGAGCAGGCAAACCAGATAGACTCAGCCCTGGATCTATCTATAGTCTCCTCAGGTCTGCACCCAGGGCAACGTTCCTTGTAGTCGACAATAGCTTCAATAGTGACCATCTACCTGTAATAACAATAATAGAAACACCAATAAGGTTTGAAAATGCTATTATAAGTGAAAAATGGCTCATAGACATGGCATCCACTGCCCAGTGGATGGAATTTCACCATTTATGCATGACAGAATTGAATTATAAGATAAAAGAACAAACAGTTGAACAAAATTTCAAAGAATTCTTAGATAAACTCAATAGTATTTTAGAAAAAACAATTCCAAAATCAAAACCAAAAATTGTAAAAACTAGAATCAAAAAAGTATGGTGGACACAGGCATGCCACGAAGCCATACGAAGTAGAGAAATTAGACGTAAAATTCACAAAAGGGAAAAAACTCCCATAACTCTCATTCTATTTAAAATGGCCCGGGCAAGAGCAGTAAGAATAATTAAAAAAGCAAAGCAAGACAGTTGGCGCAATTTCTGCTCAACTATAACAAGCAATACCTCATCTAAAGAAGTTTGGAATTTTGTAAACAAAGTAAAAGGCAGAGTACCAAAAAGCAATCCAGTATTTAAAATAGGACAACATATTATTACTGAGCCAAAAGAAAAAGCTAACGCATTTGTCCAACAATATGCTGAAGCCAGTAGTAATAAAGGATACACTAGAGACTTTCTGGTAAACAAAATAATTATTAACAGAGCAGTTAATGAACATATTAATAATAGAAATAATGACAACTCCCAAGAATACAATCAAAAATTTACTATATTTGAATTTAATAAAGCTTTGTCAAACTGCAAGGACGGTGCGCCGGGAGAAGACCTGATACATTACAAAATACTTAAAAAATTACCACAGGAAAGCAGAAATACACTCTTACAAATTTTTAATCAATCATGGGTAGAGGGCACCACGCCAGAAAGCTGGTACCATGCAGTTATCATTCCATTACTAAAACCTAATAAAGACAAAAATGAACCCGCCTCTTATAGACCAATTTCTCTAACATCAACATTTACAAAATTAATGCAAAAAATGATAAAACCCAGGCTGTGCGCATATTTGGAAAAAAACTGAGTCTACTGCACCGATGGAAATTTTGTGTATAGATTACCTGTCATTAGAGAGATCAAAGGGTGGATTTGAAAATATTCTGGTTTTGACGGACCATTTTAGCAGATATGCACAGGCATATCCAACCCGTAACCAGACTACTCAAACCACCGCTAGGATTCTGTTTGACAACTTTGTAGTCCATTACGGATTTCCCGCCAGAATCCATAGCGACCAAGGCCAGAATTTTGAATCGGCCGTCATCAAGGAGCTCTGTAGTTTGGCTTGTGTGTAGAAGACTAGGACCACGCCTTATCATGCTATGAGAAAGGGGATGGTTGAGAGATTCAACCAAACGTTACTAAAATGCTCGGTACTCTAGAAGAGCATCAGAAGTCCGATTTGAAAACACATGTTCCAAATCTAGTGCATGCATACAACGCCACTCGTCATGACAGTACTGGTTTCTCGCCTTACTTTTTGATGTTTGGTAGACATCCTAGACTCGCCATTGATGCTTTTCTAGGGTTGCCGACAGACGATTTATCGTCGAGCATACAGTCGGAGTACGTGGTGAAACTTCGAGACCGTCTCCGTTCCGCATATGCAAAGGCCCGACAGATTGTCTCCAAGACATCATCTTCTAACAAAGTCAACTACGATCAGAAAGCTCGCAGTTCTCCGCTTCGTCCAGGCGATCGGGTGTTAGTGCGGAATGTCTCTATCCGGGGTAAACAAAAGCTGGCAGATAAGTAGGAACCACATCCGTACATTGTTCTCAGACAACCCTTGGAAGACATGCCTGTCTATGTCAAACGGGAGGGTTCACGATATAAAAAGTCAAGGACTTTACATCGTAATCTGCTCCTTCCGTTTATGACTGTTACAGACAGGGAAGAGGACACAGAAGGCGATTGTTTGTGGCAAAATACAGGTGCGACTTCAGAAGAAATAAATTCGGATGTCAGTGGAGATTTTCACCATTCAGATGACGACGATGTGGGATCTACCAATGAAACTGTTAATTCAGATACCACTGTATCACTTGATACCTGGTCATTGTATCTTTAGTTACACATCGCTTTGTGATTATATATATTTTGATAATAAATATCTAGGATATTTATACTTTCAGGTTAGTATTGTTTTCCTTAGATAGTAGTACAATGTACATCGTTTTGATACTGAATTCATAGAAACTTCGATTAGCTTTATTGTACAGTTGCATTAAAATATCAACCTGTAGTTGTCTAAATAGAAACATGTGTATATGAACTTTGACCCCGTGTATTCTGTCACTCAACAGGTTTAGAAACGCAAAATTGGCAAAATATTTATTTTAACAATGTTATCGTGTTTCAAATTTATTCAAATTTCATACACAACAAAAACAATATAAAATTGAATTCTTGTAAAAGTGTCAATATTTCATCGCACAAAATGACTTAAATAGAAATAAAAACAATAGCGTCATTCAAATAAAAATGTTCAACAGGGCAGGGGAAATCTTTGCGTTTCTAAACCTGTTAAGTGTACATGTTATTCTAATCTACTATTTACTATTAGATGTGTAATGCTTCGTTGTACTTGATACTTGGTCATTGTATCTTTAGTTACACATCACTTTGTGATTATATATATTTTGATAATAAATATCTAGGATATTTATACTTTCAGTTTTTCTATCTGGCATCGAGCTAGAACCCTATTATAAATACATGATGGTTACTTTAAACAATAATGTGACATTCTGGATACAGTTTTGTGCATTCAATCAAGAAATTATTCGCGGAACACTAACTGCTAAAGCTAAAATGAGTTTTTTCTTAATTGAAAGTTGAAAAAGGTATTTCTTGGAATGAGATTAAATGCATTTATATTTAACCGGAGGGACCTTGACACTGCAAAAAGGAACATATGCAATACATTTATTGTTGCAGTATCGGGTTTCTTCTGGGTTAATAACCCACCATGAACGTTTTGTGTTAGACATTTTTACAAATATCAAAAGTAATCCGAGAAAGGGGATATCATAAAATGGCTATATTCCAGTCATCTGTAAGTACATCATGATATTTCATCTTTCCTGCTAGATATTCTGGAAAAGTACTGATGTATAATGTGTTATCGGTTGCAGACGATAGTGTCAGACTTATCGTCAACTAATTTCTTTAAAAAGTTCAGAGTTCTCGATCGGTGGTTAAATAATGTGATCATATGATATCACTGCAGATTATTCAGTTCGTTGTCTTCAAATTGTTCAGAATTAGTACTGTCGGCTGTTTCTTTTATGTGCTCATACCAAGTATCATGAATATTATCGTGAGGAAAGAATTGGTATGTATGAATTTGATGTATAGTTATACAACGGGCGGACTTGTTTTTGGTCGATGTTTTGCCCAGGCGAATGCACGAAATGTCTGCAGCAAAGTACGCAATTTGATTACTTTTGTTTCCCGGATTTTTAGACTTGCAACTTTCAGTTCGGAGGGTAGGCGTTTGCATAAGCTGCAAGCATCTATCAATCACAATTAGATAACCTGATGTCAAATGGAACTGAAACAAACAATGATATTAGCTAGTTTTTAATGCGAGTTCGGCTTTAAGCCTCTAGTTTGCCTTCAGCCATTATAAAAACGTACAGCATCAGGTTTAAAAAAATGTTCTTGGTTGTAAACTACAGCCGGTATGCCAACAGGTGCATTGAATATAATCGATCCTTTTAGAAACAAGTACGTCCGATAAAGCAGTACAGAATGT
>JAFMSR010000628.1:0-47274 GCA_022818135.1 Saxidomus purpurata | reverse complement strand
AAATGTCATTATTAAATGTTCATGGCATCAAGATATGTAAGATATATAGTGCATGCTTCAGCCAGCGTATTATTCAAGGTCAAACGATATATGGTCGTGCGGTTATGTTTTAGGCAATGTTGATTTATTAGTTTGAAGGATTTTGTAGAATTTTGCACTATATTTTATCCCCTTTTTAAGATGACGCCAAAGTGCATGTATCAGTCAGCCAATGTATAGGTCAAAATCACAATAAGGTTTTCATAGCTTATGAGGCTACATGTCACTTCTGGACTGCAGCTCGTGTATTGCTAGAACTAATATGTAATTAGCTGATACGCAGACCGCATATTTTGTCCTGCTCAGGTAAAGTCACGGTCATGCTTAAAGGTCGATGACAATAATGTTTCCATGGCAATCATGTGGGAAACCTTTTCATTTGTCCAAAACCAAAAATACTTGATCAGTAAATTTTAGCATAAAGGTTAACGACGTTAACAAAGGTTTAACATGACTAGTCTCTTCTGTGGAGAGATTTTTTCATTTAGTTAACTGAAACTCATTGTGCTTTAAGGATCTATTTCCTTCATTCATTATCCGCAGCACCAGCTCCTTCTCAGTGGACAGTTACAAATGTTTGGTTTCAGGTGTAATACATTGGACAAAGTTATATAAAATATGACTATGCTCATTCTTTGTTAAACTTTGTGATTCACTACATCAGTGTTGACATCACAATTAGACAATAGCAGGCTGGATAAGAATATATTTTAATTATATAGAAATGTAACATCCATTTCAAATATGGCATGTCATCTATGGCAGAAAGTCATAACCACCCATACAACAAACAACAGTGCCATAAGTGCCCTCTATCGCTTACCTGATTCCCAGTGAACTTACCTAAGGATGTCATTTGTTGATCAAAATGACAGTAGTTGCTAAGGAAGTCAATATTTTTTTTGCTAAAACGATTTCTGGTTGCCAGGGGTACTTATTGGTTGCAAAGGCAAAAAGTGTAGCTAGGAACGTCACTTGTTGCAAATGAGGTCACTTTTCACTACGGGAAGTCATTGATTGCAAAGTAAGCCAATGCTTGCTAATGAAGTCATCGCTGTTTTATGAAGTCAATGGTTGCAAGGAAAATAATTTGTTACTAAGGGAACTCAAAGGTTGCTACTGGACAAAATATTTGCTTAATAAGTCACTGGTTGCTAGGGAAAGTCACTTTTTTTTAAGAAAGTCACTGGCTCCTATTGAAAGTTTATGGCTGCTTATGAAGTCACTGGTTACTAAGGAAAGTCACTGGTTGCTAAAGAAGTCACTGGTTACAAGAGATTCTTTTTGGTTGGTTAGGGCCTAAACTTGAGCTAAGGAATTCAATGGTTGCTTAGGACGTCACTTGTTACTAGGGGAAGTCATTGATTGCTTAGGAAGTCAATGGTTGCTAGGGGAAGTCACTGGTTCCTAGAGAGAGAATCAGTGTTTGCTAAGGAAGTCACTGTTTGCTGAGGCTGTCATTTGTTGCTAGGGGGACTCACTGATTCCTACTCCTACGGAAGTTACTGGTTGCTAAGGAAGTTAATTGTTCTGTTTGTGAAGGGATTCACTGTCTGAATGTCTGGTGTCTTGTTTTTGTAGCATGAGTGGATTAATGTATTGTAGCTTTCCCTGGACTGAATTTGGCAAATTTACTGTTTTCGAACCTGTAAGTTTATTGTACTCACTGAATTTTGTTCTTACGTGATATGCAATGTATTGATTATTATCT
Organism: Saxidomus purpurata; assembly: GCA_022818135.1. Lineage (NCBI taxonomy): Eukaryota > Metazoa > Mollusca > Bivalvia > Venerida > Veneridae > Saxidomus > Saxidomus purpurata. Next base: position 45,524 of record JAFMSR010000628.1, on the reverse strand, counting down.
AAGTCGTTTCAGTGTATCTCTTAAAATAATAGATATCTGAAATAAGGTATTAAATGAAGATTTATTGGTGTTGTTGTTGTTGTTGTTGTTGTTGTTGTTGTTTAAAACAAGATATAATTGCAACATAAATAAAAATAGCACTTTTTACATAGACACATAAGCATTGGGAATGCATTACGGGATATACATTTTCCAAGGCTTATAGTACGTTCAAACCAAATATTTTCTTTAATAAAATATCATAAACTAAATATTTTCTTTAACATTTTACACGTCGTAAAAATGAAATATTCAAAGAACACCTGATGCGTGGTAATTGATCTTACAAAAACCGTTTTAGAATTTCCATTTCTTTATACAATGTTGGCGTAAATATTTTACAGACACTATTCTAAAACACGGTTGTATAATGGAACTATGGTTTTAAGAAAGTAAAATTGTACATCCATGTAAAAAAACAAAGTCAGTGGGAATAAAGGAACAAAAACATATTTAACACCGCTATCAATAAACACTTACCTTTTAGTTCTTTGAGATTGAAAGGCAAAAACATTGCAACTCATTTGCAAAACTTGCAGAAAAGTGATTCTTAGAGTCTCTGGGTATCTGATGCCATGACATTTTTGCCCTGGCCATCTATCTCTGGCAAAGTAAAACAGTGTGAGGTTTGTTTTTTCAAACAGAGCCAAGCGCGAGTGATTGCTTGTCATGGTTTAACTCGTCGTGAGAGACATACACTTGAGTTACCTTACAGTGAGCATAGTCCCAAAGTCCTTCTGAAAGACATTGGGAGTAATTCAGAAATATCTGTTTTTAATTGCTTACTTGGATGCAAAACCAGGTATTTAACTATTCAGTGATGTTTGACTTTCTCTCGCAAATCTTTTACAAGTTGTACATCAATTAACCGTCATTGAAAAAAAAGATAGTTTTCGAATCTCGAGGGCGAACCCAATGATCTCTGAAATCAGTCACATACACATTTATGCTTCCGAGCTATTCGCAGTGTCCCAGTTCATTCTTAGGCTGACAGTGCAGATCTTAGGGATGGTCCCAATGCATTAGTAAAAATTGTCACATTCTCTTTTTAGTTCTCGGACTGTTCACATCATCCAACACAGCTAATTTTGCATAGTAGACATTGAGCAAACTTGCTATCCTGTTTAAAAAGTGAGACTGTAAGAAATTTCAAAACTTTGAAGGCGAACCCAATGCATCAGTGAAACTAGTCACATAATAATACTGACGTTCGAGCAGTAAACATTCCCAACCCACCTGAATTTTGCATTGAATAAGTTCAGTAGGTTCCCTCTCTGTGATCACATTTTGATAAGCTATATACTATTATTTTGAATCGTGTGGGTGAACCCACTGCATTTGTGAAAAAAGTAACAGACTTTGTTTAGCTCTCGAGCTGTTCACATCACCACACCCATTCAACTTGTATTACATATACGAACTTTTGTGATCACTTGAGTGTTCGATGTTGTTCATGCTACATAGATGTGAAAACATCAGTCCTTGTAATCAAAAGTTTTGCAATTTGTCAGCTGACAATCTGAACATACGTTGAAAAGTTTTGTATCCAAAATTCTGCAATAGAGGATTCATTTCACACTGACCTGACTTGTAGATGAGAGAGAGATATTTTGCTTCAATCATAGTTTGTTTAGTTAATTGAGTTGCTGTTAGCAGAATTCTTTACATAATGGGGCACAACCAAAAAACAAATGTAGGAATTTAAGTCATTAGAGATAGATAAATCCTAGTTTGCATTTGTGTGAAAGATCACTTTTACTTGTATGAACTTGAAGGAGAACAATTTCCTGGTTGTCAACTTGTATGAAAATCTAGCAGAATTGGCATCTTTACTCCCGATTCGAATTGAGAGAAAGTTTCACAGTAAATGATAAATGTTCGCAAGTAAGACTTTTTCCATCTAACATGACAGCAACGTTGTTGATCAAAATGTTATCTCTACCCAAACCATGACAACATGACAAAAACCATTAGTAGGAAAAGTAGCTGAATATCTTTGTATGAAGAGTACACTGTTTAGAAACAGAGAGAATTGACATCTTTTCTCAAATGCTGTCTAAGTTAAAATATGACAGATGGAAAAAAAGCTCAATTCCTTCAAAGCATTGATGTATAAGTTACGGGTGAATGGAAAAACGGAAAAAAACACCTCTGATTGAGCAACTTTTACTTCTGTTAGTTTTGTCTTTGCATACACTATAGAAGTCGAAATTTCGCATTTTTTCTCAAATATCAATAGAGACGGGTTTTTCTAGTTGAAATATGACAAATTCACCTTGGATAGAAAAGTTGCTCAAATCCTTCCAAGCATTAATCTATACTTTTATGAGCTAAGGAGAAACATTTGTCTCTCATGATGGTTTTTGTCATGCTGTCATGTTGTTACGATATAGATCTACTATATGAACATTTATCATTGAGTCACTATGAAATTTTGTCTAAACTGGAATTGGGATAACCGACATAACAACTAAATGGAGTTTTCTCCTTAATTAAATCATCCGTGTATTATCAGATGCATACATACAAGGATGAAATTCTCTCTTAACAGGAATTCCGAGTAAAGCTTTTGAGTTTGTTCGATTTCAACAAAAGTAGCAACTGGGACTTTTCTCCTTGATACAAACAACTTAGAAGGTCAAATTGGTCATGTAACCAAAGTTAAAAGAAAATGTTTTTTTTGACTTCAACCATGTGACGGTAGTACCCCTCTGATAGGCTCTCTGACAATATTCTTTTTCCGACCAATCAGATTGCTGCCAAAATACAAGGGTCCGCGCTGCACAAAGAAGTTTTCTTTGGAGTCACAAAACATTTACAGTGACTCTCTGTAAGTTTGGCAAAACCAAAACGATGTGTTTGGTCTATGCAAGGTTTCGCTCTTTTGCCTGTCGCATATATTCGTGGCACAGTGCATGTTGAGTGTTGGTCGCTTGTGCTTGCTTACGTTGGCGAGTACATCGGATCATTCACATCGTCTCAAAATATAAACTCTTGTAGAATTGTGAAACTGGGGAAGAGAAACTTTCCTGTAGTAGGCTCAAATGAGATAATTACGCCTTGCTGTCAGTAACTGACTGCTAATTTTTAGCCATGCTCTCGGTGTTGTTTCGTCGGAACAGTTGCAAGCCTGTATAAAATGGGAGCAGAAATCAGCCGTTAGTTACCGGCGAATGCGATGCGTGTCTCACTGACTTGTAGATGAGAGAGAAACTTTTGCTTCTGCCATAGTTTGTTGTGTTGATGTAAGCAGAAATTTCTCCTCCGAATACAAGTGATGTCGATCAAATTAGGATGCACTTTTCTTTCTTGGGCAGAACAATGCGAAAACATAGATTTAGTAACCGTCGGCTATTTTTTTCATTTCCGAACTAATTTTCACAATATCGTCTAAGTGCGAGTATGTGTGGAAAGTCCGAGAGAAACTTAGCTCTCGGTTATTCATTTATGGAAAGCAACGGTTCTGCATTTTAACTCTAAGTCTTGTCTCTAAGATGCTACATTATAGAGGAACGTTCTACCTTGTGTATGGAATACTTCTGTAGAGCGAGGAACGCTATGGCAACCCCTGACATTTAAACCGTTCCTGTCCCCCTGATCAGAACGAATACGGTTGCGTCCCCCACAAGGGGTCTCTTTCGAGAGACGGTGTCTACTTGTGAAACTGTGAAGTTTCCGCAATGTGGCCAGAATGTTGCGTCGATCTATGAGGTGACATAGATTTGTTAGTATCTCACGGCATCTCTTTTTTGTACCAATGAACAATGAAAAAAACAGCCATAGTATGTAGAATTTTAGCTTTGAGAATTTGACGACAGCAGATAGAGACACGCAAAGCCCCGAAACTTTGTAACTGACGGCTGATTTTTCAACCATGCTTTTGGCGATTCCCCAAAAACAGTTGCAAGATTGTGTGAAATGGGAGGAGAAAATTAGCCGTTGGTTACAAGCATAGTTAAGATGTTTTGCCATTACTGATTTTGTCAAACAAGGATCATTGTCAGTTAGCTAAATCAGAGTAAAGCTGAACATAAGCAAGTAACCGAGGGCTGTTGTTTGCATGCTGTAACAAATCAACAAATTGCTGCCGTATAGTTTGTCAATTGAGTAACAATGTTGTATATTTGTATAAATTATTGATTTTTTCAGTAGGGACACTAAATGTCAATTATTCAGCAAAACAGGAATGTTTTCAGTGTACTGTCAAAGTATAACTTTAAACTTTCTGCTGCTTTAAATTGCATTTTGGAAATATGTATTGTGGCCCGAAATTTGAGTCAGGATTTTCGTACTATTGATGTGCTATGAACGAAACATGTTTTTAACACAAATCTAGTATTGATGTGTGAAAAATGCTATGAAATTACTCGAGTTCTTAACAAATGACAACAAGGGTATTTTTCCATCAGATAAATGATCCTTGTATTATTGTGAATGTCTCGTGTATCAAGGAGACTTATGGCAATAGCTTAAGTGAGATAGATGCAATGTAATTTGAAAATTATCTCAAGTCGCATTGTATAAAACTGTACAAATTACAAGCAGGGCTACTGAATGACTTTGTCATGTTTGAGTAAGGTAGTTCAACTTGGGATAGTAACTACGAGCACCTCTTTTTCAGCACGTCGTGATGTTTTTTCCTAGTTTAACCCTAAGACAGATCTCCTATTTGAAACATACAACTGTTATTGTATCTATACGTAGAAACACTTCTCATTGAACAAATTTTCCTTCTAGATGACTTTGTCGTGTTAGAGTAGATGTAAAACGGAATGCTCTAATTGACAAGATTAACTTATATTGACATACCTGAAAGAAAAACGACAAAGACCAAGTTGTACATTGAATTACATGTATTGACCTCATGATTCATGAAACAATCAATCAGTCAGTTGCACTTTCACCACTCCTGTTACTTTGCATCTACAAAAGCAACATCGTTTTGCCGACTTGATGTTGACAGCGAAGTTATTACAAAAGGTATGTCAACAAGGAACAAGAGTGCAGTCCTTCTCTTTACTCAAACTAATTACGCACTGCAATAACTCTTTTCTAACTCCAGTCATACATTCCTCTCTCATCCTTTTCAGTTCGCTCCAATGTCTTACCAAAAGTTCTTGCTGTCTTTTGCTCCATTCGCTTTAATATATTATATCCAACTGTCCCGATGTCATCGTTGCACTTGAAGCTGTAGTGACTTTTTAATAGAGACGAGACCTAAGAAAACCTCGAATTCCCTTCCCTGCTTTCTTTGTAGGATAAGTTTCTGGCAATTCATCGTTGCTAACATTCTGACTCCCTATATAAAATTGTGGCCGCTTACTTCGAATGTCAAAGTATGACTGACCCATTTTTCCAAAAACAAAAAAATATTTTTTTCAAACCAGGGTCTTGATGGCAACACGCCCACTGACACCCACCGACACCTACCGACACCTGCCGAGCAATCGAAAAACAGAACCATGCGCGGTGAGCTGTTTGGGCGTTGCGCCACACATTGAACTCAAGATAGAATTTGAGCAGACAAAAACATTCAAACGCATTTAAACGCGTTCATTCCAACTCTATTAAAATGGAAAATACAAGTTACATCAATGATATAAGTAGACATCGTTCTTGTACAATCGAGATGTTGTGTCGGTATAAAGATCTACAGAAAATTTGAACATAAAGCTTGCAATTGTTCTTCAATGAATTGGTTTACTTAGACAAAGATGAAACCCGATCTATCAGATCAAAACGTTACTTCTGGTACACAGCTGGACATAAATGACATTCGATTCTTAATCGTCACTTTGGACTATTATGGATGTTATGTTTGGAAAGATGAACTAGCAACAGCTATATCACTCAGTAAACGACTTTACTGGAAAGTGTTTCACCAACAACTACTTGTAATGTCCCTAACTGACAATGGATACGCGACTCAATTTTTCAAAATAGTCAACGCCAAGAACAAGAAATCGGTTACCAAACATGTCAATGAACACCAACATCGAAGACATCATGCAAATTGTTTTGCAGACATAACTTGTGAAATTGGCACATACAGCGATCATTAACAATGTTAAATGCAATCAACGTATTTCTTGTTACATTTTCACAATTGTCTCTGTTCAACATTTACAATAGCAACGCAAATATTTTGTCACTGACAACCACAGTTGTGTTCGTAAATATTGTACACATCATGCGTCATCCATGCCTTCAAATCTGGGTCAACTTGCCCACAATGCATCGCCTCTCTTATACCTAACTATACACCGTTAGGACTAAACTCACTCTAGCCCGATTTCATTTAGTAAACGTGTTATTTTGTTTGTTGTTTTGTGGGTGCGGGTCGGTTAAAGGTTTTGAGAGAAGCTGTTTTTTGTGTTGATGTGGAGTGTGTTGGGATCGGTGGGTTAAATGGATTGAAGTCTTGATGATTTTGCGACTTGAGAGATATATGCTTTGGTAAAGGCGTCGAGCATTGGTGGGGGAAAAAATCAAAAGACATAAACACTAACAAAGTTTTCGTTGTTTATTGTTGATTTTATTTAATCGTCAATAAAATTCAAATGAAACCAGTGTTGTACTGGAAGTACAGTTCGCCCCCAAGAATCAGACGGGCTCAACAGCAGATTTCGTCAAAATTGACTTTATGACATATTTCAACTAGGCTGGATGTAACCTTCATGCAAAATAATATTGTAGCTACATTTGTATAAATAGGACATATTTTGCCATTTTTTAAAAAAGGACTCAACAGCAAACAGTGAAAAATTATAGGTCCATAAGGCTCATGAACTAAACAGATATGGCCAGAAGGCCTCAAGAACATAACAATGTGCTGATAAGCCCTTCAATATTTTTACTGTCCAGGCAATGTACACTAGTTTGTAGATACGTCTATATTGAAGTGTTTGCCAGACTTTATCTTGTATATGATATATTGTTGTCTGTTTTGTTCTTGTTGTGTGAAGATTATGTTGAAAGGATTAATGTAGTCCACAGGAATTTCTTTGTAAGCTGTATACTTTATGACATGTAAATAATACATCAAACTGGGTATATAAGTGGTAAGTAAACTTTTTTTTCTATTGTTTCTAAAGCGACTGCTGAGTTACTAAGTTACTTATTTTTAGGAGCATTTTACAATGAATGCAACTTACTTGATGCAATGGAGTGCTAATGAGATCTTTTGGCAACAAATTAAATTTTGTATGACATTATGATATTCGTTTGTAAATAGGGGTATTTGAACAAAAAAAGTTAAACAAAGTACTTAAAAGATGTAACAAACAAAATATTGAAACAAAAAAAAAAAAGGGGGGGGGGGGGGGGGGGGGGGGGGGGGGGGGGGGGGGGGGGGGGGGGGGGGGATCAAACAGGCACTACAAAAAGAAAAAAAAAAAAAAAAAAAAAAAAAAAAAAAAAAAAAAAAAAAAAAAAAAAAAAAAAAAAAAAAAAAAAAAAAAAAAAAAAAAAAAAAAAAAAAAATGGGGGGGGGGGGGGGGGGGGGGGGGGGGGGGGGGGGGGGGGGGGGCGCGCCCCCCCCCCCCCCCCCGCGGGGGGGCGGGGGGGGGGACACACAGAGGGGTGTGGGGAGAGGGGGGGGGGGGGGGGCCCTAACAAACAAACATATTGAAAACTTGTTGAGGGCTAAAGGACACAGTGGGGGGCCGCCTTGGAATCTGGACCCCTGGGGAGCTTACCGGTTGGTGCTACACTTTCTGTAGTTATTTGCGCATGTTTTTCTGTTGAGCCATTCTGGCTACCGCTAGTTAATGAGTTTGCAATAAAATTTTGAAATGCGTATAAAAAAAGAACCAAGAAGATTGCTAAAACAATTAAGAGCTGTTTCTTTGCCATTCATGTACCGTCGTATTATTATGAAAACTTTTTTCATCACAAAGCTAACTTATCAACAAAATGGACGCAGATATAGATTGGTCAGATGAGGAGATCTACGCTACACCACTTCCAGGCACAGACGTATTGCTACCGTATGTAGATATATCGCAGGACATACCAACTCAACCAGAGAGACCACCTTACAGACCAGCTCAACCAGAGATCCCACCTGAGAAGCCAACTCACCAAGAGAGACCACCTAACAGACCGACTCAACTAGAGAGACCACCTGAGAAGCCAACTCAATCAGAGACCGTCTGAGAAGCCAACTCAACCAAAGAGACAATCTACCAGACCAACTCAGCCAAAGAGACCATTTAACAAGCCATCTCAATCATAGAGACCATCTGATAAGCCAACTCAACCAGAGAAACTACCTGACAGGCCAACTCCACCAGAGATACCGCCTGAGAAACCAACTCAACCAGAGAGACCATCTAACAGGCCAACTCAACCAGAGAGATCACCTCACAGGCCAGCTCCACCAGAGATACCGCCTGAGAAGACAACTTAACCAGAAAGACCGCGTGAGAAACCAACTCAATCAGAGCGACCGCCCGACAGGCCAGCTTAGCAAGAGAGACCGTCTAAGAAGCCACTTCAGCCAGAGAGTGAATCTTCAGATGACGATATTCCCTTGTAACAAATTCAGAAATTGTTACAAAACAAAAGAAAACGACAAGCTAAACAATTATCCCAACATCTTCAGAGTCTTCAGGATGACAGTGATCATGACAAAAATAAGTTACCTTTAAATGAAAGCCTCTCGAGTGAAGACAGTTGCAAAACACCATAGAGAAAAGAAAATCAAAGAGGATGAGAAAAAGAATAAGACCACTTAGACCAGAAGGCTTAAAGGGAATAGGGATGAAGACTAGCACAGAAACGTGAATCGTAACGAGAATTCAACGAAAATCAACAAACAACACATGCACTTCAAAGATTTTATAACGAATGTACAAAACTCTTCAAAACGATCTTACACCAGTTGAAATTTACTTGCAACAAGGCATATTCATCCATAGAATAACGAACGGAGACATCTGGTGATGAATTTTAAAGAGCTTTACGAAAAGGTAGGGCAGAACATAATGTCAATTCAACTTGCGGAAGGCTGTCCAATTATGTGTCTCTGTGTATCTTACATAATCTGTCTACGATGCAACATTCGATCTCGAAGCAGTACTTCCAACCCCGTGTTCCAATGTTAGTCAAGTATACTACAAAAGGAAGTAAAATACTTACAACCTAACATTTTACTCACTTGCTGATAGGAAAGGGACATGTTACGTATGGGATGACACACATCGTCAGAAATTGGTACTTGTGTTATGATGCATATAAACCCATTGCCGTCAACCGTGAATCCTGTAATATTTTATTCTGACTGTTGTTCGGGCCAAAACTGGATTCTGGTTTACTGTACACAGTGTGTAACCCATCCAAACATGAAAGTTATTGAACAAAAATTCTCCTAACAACCCTTACACAGTAGTGCCCATGAGGTTCGACAGCTTTTACGATCTGGAAGAGCGCTCTGAAATAATAAACTATACAAATTTCAAGGCTTTAAAGTTAATTGGTTGAAAATGAAGTTCCTAGTAAAACATCACGTTGAAGAAACAGTTCGGATCAATCAATGTTGATAAGACATCTAGAGGACCACCAGCAACCAACCGGGAATTAACAATGGAATATGAAGAAAAAATTTCAATCTCTGAAGCGAAGAATAGAGATTAGTTGGAAATTTGCAAAAGTTTAGTAATACCTGAACGGTACTGGAAGTTCTATGACAAGTTGCCGACAAATGTAAAAATTAAAGACCGTTTAGCCTGCCTAGATATTCTAAAGAATAAATCCGACACAGACATTGAGTAGATCTATGGCGTAGTATGTTGAAACTAGTGTGTGTGATTTCTGTTCAACTGTCAAGAACTTAAATATAGAGACAAGAGTTTAAGAAACGCAAATACAGTGAACTGCTCGTGAACTATAGTTTACTTTCTGGTATGTATAAACCTGTTGAGTCCTTTTGACTTTGCAAAAGTAACATTTAATATAAGATTTAAGTTTGAGCCAAAAGGACTCATTAACAAAACATACCAAATAAGGCATTATATCTTGTTTTGGAATACTCATATTTGTTGTGAAAAGTCACTTGACTAATACTAATATATGTGTGAATTTTCATTAAGATCTACACATAAACAGATTTTTAGTACTTACTCAAATCTTTAATTTCTTTTCATTTACTCAAAACTATGAAAAATGTAGTTGAGCCCTTCTGGTTCTCAAGGGGCGAGTTGTTTTCAATAGCAAGCGTTGCATTTTGAAATTGTGTTAGTTTTACTAGAATTAATTCATTGAAATGCTTGAAATTCTTCATGTGAAAATAAGCATAACTTAGTATTGTCTTAGGGGTAAGATATTTTTGTCAAACCAACTTCTGTTTACACGCATACCAGGTATTAAAAACGACTATGATAACTTTGTGTTGTTTTTTAAATAGGTGTATCTAATGGTTTCCAGTAGCTTGTAGGGAAAGCCGATGTTGAAACATAGTGTCAACAAATCGTCTAGGTGAGTTTTTTTTCAAGAAGAAACGTTTAATATCTCTATGTTGTTTCCGATCGTCGAATGTCTAGATATCATCTCCACCCTTTTTCCTCTTCGCACTGATGGCGGCAGAAACATCATCGAAACGCTCGTTGGTGCAAGCGTAGGTTAATGTCATCAATTATGATCAGACAAGAACGGAGCATGGAATAATTGTATAAATACTAAAACAGTTCAATATTGGAAATTGTTCGATGCAATAGTGGTCAAAAATCCCACTGTCAATCGTATCGGGAATAATACGAAAACGTTCGCAAGCAGCTTTCTCCGATAGTCCAAGTTTTTTTGACATCTACGATGAATTGTTTCAAAATCGAAGAAGTTGTTTTTTAATCGTTTCCATGCAACTTCTCGAATAACAGTTCGAATTTGTTTCGAATACTCAGCTTCAGCGTCTGGGCTCTTTCTATGACGGATGTGTCGAAAATGCCGACACGTATAGCATCTTGCATTCATTCTAGGGACAGAGAGTTGTCTTGAGAGAAAACAAGCGTTGAAACAGTTATGCGACGACATTCCTCATCATTAACTTCTTGTGCCATCTATATTACGCGCAAACTTATCATAAGATACACTCACTTGTATACTTTTTTTTGCCAGTACAGATACACGTTAGTTGATCAATTGTGTGTTGTTTTCTGACCCACAACGTGTTCGGCCAAGATATCTGTCAAGAGATTTTGCCAAATACGTCGTCGAAACAATGCTCGTAGATTTCTGAGAGTTTTGATGTCTATAGACTTCACTTATTTGATGTAAGACATAAACGCGCAATCTCTTATAATGGTAAGAAAATGATTGTTTTCGGTATAACGTCTAAATTGTCTCTGTGTCAAAATTTATTGGATGACAAATCCGAAATCAAGTACACAGAAAACGCATCTGTCTTCGGACATATCACCCGCTTCAATCTGTTACAAAACGTCTGTTGGCAGAATAGCCAGAATGCCTCTAATATCAATGTCACTAAGATGATTATTTCGGACAGTTCTGTTAGAAGCCTACGTTTTGCATTTTGGAACAAAAAAGCAGGTCGGTAGGACATTTTGCCAGTGTGACGTTCACTAGTTATTTAACTATAACTACCTAACAGAAATTAAATATGTAAATACTGAAGTCAAAGCTTGAGAATAACGATAACTATGAGTTCTCTGGATTTTTAGACAAACATGAGTTCAACGCCAAAATCCGGGTCGACAGAGAACAATCACGATGCATTAAGAGACGAAGCTTCTATATCGAAGACACAAAATTGTGACTCTTACTTACCCAACCAATACGTTGACCGCACTGATATTGAATGATTCGAGCCGTTAATGCAGATTATTGACAAAAATGCAGTAGGTAAAAGAATTCCGCCACAAAATACCATGCACTATGAAGTGCTTCGATTTTGTACATTGTGATCATTTCCGAAAGAGAAAAAGCCATTCATTACCAGACTCGCACACGCCGGCTTCTATTATGCTAAAAACGGGGATGAGGTCGTGTGTTACTGTTGTGCTAGGAGGATGAGAAACTGGCAAGCAGATGATGTACCTATGGACATTCATCTGCAGATGAATTCGAATTGCAAGTTTCTGCTCAGAAACTCTCAAGTAAACTTTCCGATCAAAAGAGAATTGCAAACGATTATACGAGATGTATTCAATGTGGCGTTGGTCTGCGACATTGGTGTACCAAAAACGATCCTTGAATTGAGCATGCTAGGTGGTCGAAATATTGTAGTTACGTTTTGCAGGAGTGAGGACAATAATTCGATCGTCTTGTTCAGATGGCGGTACAGTATGCGGAGCACAACGATATAAAAAATGCAGCAAGTAACCACAGACTGAACTACGGAAACGAAGAACAAGTAAAAATTTGCTGGCGCAAATGAAAACACAGGATTGAAACAAATGTCTGTTTGTGATCAGTTCAAGCATAATGATCAGCATGCTTCACGCGACGTGAATCACGTACAAAATATCAAATGCACGCACAAAAACACTTGTTGGGGGTACACGCACGCAGAGATTTTGAACTCCTTGTTCAACGCCAAATCGCTGTTTATTTCATCGCGCACTTGCCGAATGTTTGGTAAGGTTTAAAATGCAGGTCCGGAGATAATTTTGTTTCCATCACCGACTTCTCGGCGTAATTGTCAGCCGCATAAATGGGTTTGGTAAGCGTATTAGTGTGACGTCACGTGCACCGTGTGCATAAAAAAGCAAAAATGCAGAAAAAGTATTTAAGATTTTATAAATCCAGCAAAAGGTTAGTTAATATTATTTTCTTCGATAATGGACTGCATTTTTGATACGAATTTCATATATCGTTAGTCGGGCATTTATTATCGATCAGCGATTTTTACCAGTCGTCAGTTGAGTGTATGTTATTTCGGACGAATCGTAATCCGTTCATGAAAACGGGAATTCCATGAATTTTGCTGAAAACTCCGATGTTAAATAATAAATCACTAGTTCATGATGATTCTGTCAAATTACAGCCGAGGAGTCGGTATCTGGAAAGGTTCAGTCCCAAACAGCCCAAAAGAGTGAAAAACAAAATAAAAAACAGTTGAATAGAAAAAAATCAGATATGCCATGTAGTGTACCCCCAAGTCCTGCAGTGCACCCCTAATTTGCAAAGGCAGGGGGTACATGTACCCTTAATTAAAAAAATGAGTGGGCATGCTGATGATGTTTCGATTTGTTTCCTACCTTGTGGTCATTTAGTTACTTGCGAAAGGTGTGCTCCAGCAATTTGTTATTGTCCAATGGAAAAATGTGGAAAATACATAGCATACATAAAAGGCACGGTCAAGACATTTATCGCTTGAAATCATGTTTTATTTGTCGAAATTCACAATATCAAAATAACAACAGAACAATGGTCTTTCGAAAGTCTTTTTCGAAACATCTGCTTTAACACCTATTTCCTCACAATCAATCAATGTTGACTTGATTCACAGTTTAGCTTCTACATACAGCAAAAATGTCTAGCTGTCAGCTCTTGTGGCGCATTCTGTTGCGCAAGACAAAATGACGGCTCATCCCAGCTCTCTTTTTCAGCTGCAATCAATTCTGGCTACTAATGAAACGGCACGCCACGGCAGAAAATTCCGCTCAATGCCTCAATGCTAAATATGGAAGAACCTCTGCGATTGGCTGATTCAAATTGCATTCTTTTTTGTTTGTTTAGAAACGGTTTGTGCCTCAGTTGTTGACCAGCCTTCAAACTGTCAAGGCGTATTTGAGAGTTAATCCATAAATGTAAGTGTCTGTCTTTCGTGACTCTAAACTTAATACATTGAACAACGGTCGCGTCTTAGTTAAAGAAACGGTGACATTGTTTGATATTTGTACTAATATGCGTTTTCTTCTCTGATAGATGAATGAATACTCATATGCCAGTACAAACGGCGAAAGCTACGGGTTTGGAAAAGGAAATGTATCGGAGGTACAGACATTTGAAGAAAGGGAGCGTCAATATCTGAGGATCTTTCTCTTGGGAATATACCCGATGGATCTACCACCGTTTGCATTAACGTTGTGACCCTATGAAAACAAACACCTTTTTACCTAATACCTCTTTAAATTTCCAAATTAAGCATGGTTTTCATCCGTTGTCAGTTTGAATCAGTCAGAATCACTCAAGTCGCTACACCAGCATACATCATAGAGACAGTTTTCAGAAATTCACCATTTCTCAACACCTTTTGTCCTTTTCTGACCTATAATACAACAAATATTGTCTCAAACGTGTCTCAAATATATCCACGTCTCGCCCGGCATGGGTCCGAAAACAAAGGAAAGTTATGAGTGACGTCAGCATGTCACGTGCTTTAGTTCTTACTAATGATCAATTGCGTATGCAACCCTTGTTGCAGTTAGGCCCCAAATATCATTTTTGTCTCCTTCGATGATAATCATGACACATCAATGGCCAACAAGGATGATTTCTACTATCAAATGAGACCAAGATCAGGCATTTCTGTCGAGAATCAAATAAACTACGACACTTTGAAAACTTGCCATTCCATGATCTTGAAGCAGAGATCCTTGTCCAAATACAGTCAAAAGTGTTCATCATTCGTGTCGAACGTAAATTCTGGTATTTTTTCCCGAAATAAACTAGGTTTTAACTAAGAATAAGACCGGGTTCAAAGTTTTCCATCGCAAAATGAATAAACAAATCGAGAGATTGAAAATGGGGGAAAAAGTAAAAATATCCGCCATTTTCCGACTGTTTTCACCCATTTCAATCTTGATTCCTGGTAAAATAAAAGTCAAATCCTGCATTGAATCAATTCTTGTACAGTAGTGCACGTCTTCAAATATATATTTTTATCTACAAGTTTTAACTAAATACAATGGCTTGAAGTTGGCCAGACGAAACGACATGCAAGATTTCTGCTGTTTCCGTGTAAATACAACTGGTCTTTCAGAGTTTATATTTACAAGTTTAACAAAAAAACCAAAAACAAAAGGGAAGCCAGACCAAAAAGCAGCCTCCCAAAACGAGCCCCACGCACCCAGAAGTGCACAAAAAAAAAAAAAAAAAAAAAAAAAAAAAAAAAAAAAAAAAAAAAAAAAAAAAAAAAAAAAAAAAAAAAAAAAAAAAAAAAAAAAAAAAAAAAAAAAAAAAAAAAAAAAAAAAAAAAAAAAAAAGAAAAAAAAAAAAAAATAAAGGAACACAAAGGGGCACCGCCTTGGAACGGTCAGTGGCAAAAACACCACTGGGGCTACCGGTTTATGGTGCGCACCCAACCTCACTCTTACCCCCACCATGTTCCAAAGTCACAGGACAGTGTAAATAAAAGTAATCCCTAACAAGCCAAATTTCCTCCTCGGAAATAACCAAAACTAACCTCACATTTTGTACGCCTATATTAATCTTATAACGTCTTAACACATTTTAAGATAACGGTGGATAATAGCGGCCATTTCGTCAAATAACCCATTTAAACAATAAAATAAAAGCATGTTTGTTATAGCTCAAGTCAATATGTATTAATGATAAAGATTAAGATGAAGATTTTTAATTATTTCTTTTTTTTGTACTTTTTGTGAAAACAAATGAAATAAGCAATTTTTATTCGTATCAAACTCCAAACACCAAGTGAAACCACGAAGTTTGCATTCACTTAATAAGTAAAAAAGAGTTTACTCGACAGGCAAAGAGTCTGACTCTGATAAACATAGTGCTTTAAAGACAAAGTGAATCTAACATGTTCATGAGTTGTAGATAAGGAAATCCCACCCGAGGGTTGAGATCTGTCAAAAAACGAGGCTCTGCCGAGTTATTTTGGACGTATCTCAACCCGAGGGTGGGATTTCCTTATCCACAACTCAGTGGACATGGTAGATTTATTTTCTCACCGTTTAAATCGCATTTTCACACAAGTAAGAAGGAGTACATTGTAAGTGCAAATACAGGATGGGGATGAAAAAATGAAAATCAACTTTTTCTCGAATTTTACTTCAAAACTGCTATAGATGGATAGAAAATGATCTAACTAAGAAAATGAATACCAACAACCCTATGTTTATTTCAAAAATAACAATTTTACAGTCATTTTTCGATTTTTATGTCTGCTTACAATTAACGTAAAAATAGTCCGGCAGCGATGTGAGATAAGCGATGTGAGATAAGTTTATCTCACATGGGTAAATGCCCGGAAATATGTATCTCATAGGTGAGAAAAGCAAGTCCTCTACAATGAGAAACCAAAAACGTGGTCAAGAGAAAATTCCAGCCAGAAAATAATGATGACTGGTGACAGTGATAGGATCTCTAGAGAGCTGATTCAATTTGATTCAGACAGAGAATTAGTTTAAACAATTTTGTTCGCCAATTTTTACAAAACATGTAAATACAAATCATTGTGCAGTACAAATAGCGAGTGGATAGAACCGAAAGCAAACTGCTTGTTAGAAGGTTCGTTCCACTTCATATGAAATCACGGTACTTGAGTTATGACAGAAAATGAATTATTCCGATTGATTGGCTGGAGTAAACAACGAAGTCATAAACATTTTATAAGTTGGATGCAAAATGAAAATGATGACAAAATATTTATATTTTGAAGAGCAAAAAATAAGATAACATTTATTAGAATGCATTATGTTGTGATTCTTAAGATAAAAAGTAATAATTTATATGCAATTCTTCCTCAACTGTCTTCATTTTAGGCTTGCATCACAAGACTCTGAACAACTTGATGGCTGGACTTACCAAGTTTTCACCTGATTGGCATTTTGGATTGTGGAAATCAAAATGGAGGTAAACTTTGGCTATGCATGTCATTACTTCATTTAAAGTTATTATTTTCTACTATATGTATAAAAATATGTTTTTTGAGTTGAAAGTGTATATGTTCATGACAAATGTAATTATAAGCAACCTAGCAATTTAATATTGACATAACTGGTATTGAGTTTCATTGATATTTTGATAATCTATGATGCAGTGGCAACAGATCAGAATGTGTATTTACTTATGAATGTGAAATAAGGTTCAGTTACAACAACATTGCCAGCTTGCATTCTAAAACCTTAAAAAATCTTGCATGTTTATCATGTCAGCTTAATGTATGTGTTCTTTATTCATTGCAGTACAAGTTCTACAAAGCTTGGTGTTGTTTTCTGTCAGACTAGACTAGTGCAAACAGTCCATCTGAATGGATTTTGCTGTGAAAGCCAGAATACATGTCATCAGTAATGAGTTGGCATAATTACTCACTAGAAATCAGGCATAAACACTGACTGACAATATATCTGTTGGAAAAAAATGTGATTCAGCACCATGTCACCTGACTGCTTTTTATTGTGAAAAACACGTGTTTGGTAATTCCAGTTTACAAACAAAAAAAGACCTCTTTGATTTTAAATGGCATAGAACAGTATAAAGACACATGTATTTAATCAATCTAAATTAATATATAACCATGAGATAATTTGTGTACATTTGTAACTTTGAATTTCTATGTAAATGTACATGCATATAGACCTATACTGTATACAACTCTTTATTGTTGCAGTGTACTTATCTGGTAATATGTATGTGAATGAGATCATTCTTATACTTTTGTGTAATTATCAGTTTTGTTTTGAAGAACAGAAATTTCCAGTAAACACTCCTTTTGTATGATTTGAGACTGATTCCTTTCACATTCAAAGTTGACTACAACTATTTAACACTGTATAGTGACACTATATTTTACTTTTAACTAATTTATCAGTACACATAATTATTTGAATATTTTATTCTTGTCTAAAAGTGTTGTTTTTCAAAGAAATAGAATTCGCATTTATACACTTTCTGGCTAACCTGAGCATATAATGCCCATTCCTTGGATTTGTCTTGGTGGACATAGGACTGTGAGAGTTAATATTTAGATATTTGTGTGGTGTGATGGATTTTGTGACCTTGTCATGAATGGCAATGCTACTCCGTGAGCGATATAGGGCCGTCATGGTCCTAATGTTTGTGAATTCTGATATTTGGTAACCATGGCAGTCATAGTTTAGAGAATATTCATGTTAGATGTTTTGCTCAAAGATTTACAAAACTTTACACATGATCAGTTGTTTTTTCAGAGCAAACTGTACCATTAGTTTAGCTTAAAAACAAAGTCCCAGGACCATATTGACAAGTAGTTCTCATTTTACCAAGAACGTTGTCTTACCGGTGGAAATGACTTATTTGTACAAAAAACATTCATAACTTTACTTTTTAAATCAATGTACATGTTAGAAATATAGAACAATGTTTTTTAGTGATATTGCAAAATATAAAAAAGACTTGAATAGAAAATAATTGAATGTGTCAACAATGTTTTAGAGTGAATAGAACATGGTTCTGTCATTATTCTATCAGTATATATTTATTTTATAATATCGGTAGATGCAAAGAGATCCTTTAACACATACTTTAATACAAGCTGTTCAATTGTAGCATTCATAAGCAGTTATTAAACAATTTGCTAATAATTGTTTCTCATGTTGAAAAATTATAACTGGTACATTCGTATATTTTTTTAAAAATCTAAAACACATGTAAGTCTTATTATGGATATAATTATTTCTTACATATTAGTGCAGCAGATTAAAATAACATTAAATAAATATTAAAGAGATAATTAATTTGTGACTTGTTTTCTCATTACTTGAAATTGGTCCACTATTCCAAAAGGCCTAACGAGTAATATGGCTGGACACAAAAATATTCATTTCATGTCGACCAATAAACCTCTTATAGAACTGTATTCCTACATCATTTCAAGGAATCTTGGCTTTTATAAGGCAAATACACCGACATTCCCTATAGTTACGTGGTTAATGGGTGCTTCTGTGCGTTCGTGAAAATTACTGAATCATCCATCAAATTCATATAGCACCAAATCTAACCCTAAGAATGCATTTGGTACGGGAAATAATCAGATTTAAAAAAAACCGAAGTGGGTGGGGTAAAAATATCTGTTCTATTTTTATCGATTACAAAATGTAGACACACATTTTGGTATAGACTTACTCTCCCGAAATTCACGATCTTTCTCAAAGTTGTAGATGGTAAGAAATCTTAAATTTACTCAATACAATTTAAAGAAATCCCCAAGATATTATATATGCCGATTTTAAAGAATTTCCTTACTTTAAGCATAAAATCACTGCATTTTCGAACGCCCGTGCCGAAAAAAAAAGCACGCGGACATGTCAGTTTTTTTTAAATTTTTATGTCCTTCTAGGTCTAAAGGTTAAGTAAAAAAAGAATTAAAAAAAATTATCGGTCAATTTTTGTATGGCAAACAATTTAGAATTGTCTACAATTCGTGTTGATTTAGAAGTGGGTGGGGTAATTTTAAATGCTTTATTTTTCTTTATGGCGGTGATGAATCGGTCGTCAATGCCTTTACCTCAAAGATACATTTCAACCAGTTATACATCTTTTTTTTTAAATAATTATTTTTTTAAAAAAAAAAAAAAAAAAAAAAAAAAATTTTTTTTTTTTTTTTTTTTTTTTTTTTTTTTTTTTTAAAAAAAAAAAAATATATATATATAATTTTTTTTTAAAAAAAAAAAAAAAGATTTTTTTTTTTTTTTTTTTTTTTTTTTTTTTTTTTTTTTTTTATTAAATTTTTTTTTTTTTTTTTTTAATTATTTTTTTTTTTTTTTTTTTATTATACCATTTTAAAAAAAATTTTTTTTTTTTTCTCTGCTTCGCCGTGCCTCAAACTGGGTCTAAGAAGAAATCGAAAATTGTCAGAAGCACGCCGGTATGAATGAGTATGAATACCAATATGTGAACCTCTGAATACTCAGTTTAATACAGCGTTCGTGATATAATTTCTTTGATCCTTTTTTTTCAAACCAGATTGCGAACGGCACAACAGTTCAACTGATCAACTACAGTCTTACATGCTTACGGGGTTTGTCAACACAGTTTTTGAAACGTAGAAACAATGGCGTCTGTATTCTGCATCTTTGTTTGAAGTTGTATGCAAAGTGAAGCCAGTGGTAGGGATAGTAAAATTCTGATGTCAGTCAATCCGATTTCGTCGTACCGAAAACAGCGTTGCTCGTCTTGTATTGTGTATGCAAAGTTGCAAAGGAATTTTGCCTGATTAAAAACTCTCGAGTCGACCAGCGAACTGATCAGTCAATTTTTTCAGTGGTTGAAACTTTCGGTGTGTCACAGACAAAGGAACATTGCCAAAAAGACAGCTGGATTAAAAAAACTATTTGTTTGTGTCACCATACTATGGATCAAGCCTTATTTTCCTCGTCACTAGAGATTTAACCTTATGTTTTGTTCTTAGCATTTCAGTTACATTGAATATTTTGACCTCGACATCGATTCCAGAGGCTACATTCAGAAACGTTGAGATGAGTCGTTAACCATTTTAAAACATAACGATGGAGATGGTTACAGATGTATTACCTCCAGAAGATGTAAAATGAGAAATTGAAGCGAATAAGACAAAAGAAGATTTCGATACACAAACTAATGTATCAACTTGAACTACACAGTCAAAGGTTTCCTAGCTGGTTCAATGCGATTGATTGCCCCGATCGTTATCTCAGTAGAACATTTTGCTACCATAATCAGGAGATGTCTGCAACTTGCCCAATATCACTTACGTACGAGTTACCTGCTAGGTGCACAGCAAAGACAGACATGTGCGAAAGTGTTCAGTTGGTGCTAGAGGATTGCTGACAGGATGAATGTTACTTGTTCGTAAAGACGTTGGGCATTCCTCAGAAAATGGTTTTGATGTATCATGAAGAAAGCATATCACTGATTCCAGAAGCACTGAAACACCAAGAGAGAGAGCAGAGACCATTTGTGATCAGTGTTGTCGTTGGTCGAAGTTTCGATGATCCTAACAGACCTTATCTGATTACAAGAAGGTCAAAACTACTGCACACGAAATACTTATACAAGGACTTGGCTGGATATCAGTTTCAAAGAGCTGTTAAAAAACTTGATGTACCTATGCATGTGCACCACGGAATTCATCCACAAAAAAGTCTTTGTGATCATATTGAACAGAACAAAATGAAAATCATTCAGTCTATCTATGGCATATAGAAAAAACTCAGTCATGTCTGCTGATGGAGCCATAAACATGTATGTTGATTAAAAACGTATATATCTTCTCAGATCACTCAGTTTGTCAATTCGAAATGAAGCTGTAGAGATTTTTAGTGACAGTTTCTTTTATTTTCAATGTCCTGAAGAAAAAATTGAGCCCCTGGTATTAAGTTGGTTGTCAGGTCATTTGAAACAAAGGTCAGACATTTCACGCGTAATGTTAAACTACAATAAGGACTAAATAAATACGAGATGTCAAATATTTTGGCTGCGTGTGACCATATTATAAAATTGAAACAACAGTGTGCGTTACTGAAAGTTGACGGATGCATGACTCATATAATTTTGAATAGGTTACATAAACAAAATGGTGCTATTTCAACCTAGCCGCGAGAATCACAGCTCATTGCAACCCTACGTTTTCGAGAGAGCTGAGTTCCTTTAAGGCGTTGTTTTTTCTTTGTGGCATCGTTAATGAGATGATCAAAAAGATTAACAATATCATAGAAGCTAAGCCACATGAGAGACATCGAAGTGGGCTGTTCCATTTTACATGTACTGTATGGGGTAGTACATTTCCGGCCGGATTGTACTGTCGGTGTTTCTATTGTCTGAATATTTCAAAAAGGTACACGTATTTGCGGTTGAGGGAAACATTGGAGCTACCGAAACGACATTTATGAAACAGATGCAACTACGTTTCCCTGAGTTGGGATACTATTTTAAACCCATCACATGTTGGATAAGGTTAGCAGAACACAGAAAAAGCATGCATATGCACTTCAAATCATGACACTAACTTCTCAAATCGAAAACATCAACACTCTTTCGAAATCTGGTCATCCCGTTGTCCTTTTTGAACGAAGTATTATGAGCAACAAACTTGTGTTTGCCAAAGCTCTGAATGACGTAGGCATCATCACCAAAACTGAATGGGAAGGATACAACTCGATTTCGTGTACAGCGATTTTATTTTTTTGAACAGTTGTCCTGAAACGTGTTTCAGTAGAATCAATTTCCGAAGCAGACCCGAACAAAGATATGTACCTCTCCGATTTTTTAAAGAGCTCGACAAGTACCACCATGAATTTTTCACGGAATGAGACGATGTCATAGTTCTGGGAAACGACAACAACAAAGCTAGGTTTTGTGATTTCAGTCGACTGGTGGATGAAATTGGCTACTTTATTCCAGAAAAATGTGATAAGTAAGTTCAGGGCCCTAATGACAAAACACAAACAATGGCTTGTCGTGGACTTTTCGATTACGGTCTCCCTTATGAAGATTTAGCTAAATACAAGAAATACCTTTGAGAATCAGTTTGTTTTGCTATGACATATATATTACTTCTGTCTTTAATCTGATTGATTTCTCTTCTCAAATAATCTGCATCATGTAACGGGACTCTTTTCAAGAGCAGACACGGTTACCTGTATCAAACCAGCTTGAAAAAGGTAATGTCAAATTGGTCAATACTCATTTGTTTAATCACGAATTCATGGTGCATTGACACTCTTGTTAATTTTCGATGCTTGTTTATCAGTTATGCTCTTTCCACCAGTACCCACAATCATTGTGTTCCGCCTCTTCATTATCAGAAATAGCAATGCATTCATACTTCAGTTGACAATGTACGACTTGCCGTGGTCATCAAATGGTAGTAGACGCATTCGCCTATCGATCACCTTTTATTTATGGTTATTGACTCCGTCATTTAAAGAACTGAAGTTAAGAAACTCGGAAATCGCAGCTGATCTTATTACTCGTTTCAAGTGAACAAACAATCTTTTAGGGATTGAAACTGCTCCGAACTGACGATGAGGCATCTCAACTAGTTTCGAGCAGTTTCTTTGGCGCAAGATAAATTTTGTATCGAATGCATGAGTTTCGTGTAGCAATTGACTGAAGTTTTCAACGTTATCTGGTTTTCTGAATACAGACCGAATAGCATAATCGTATTTTCTTGAACCACTAGTCACTGATAGTGTGTAATGATCAGAGCTACTCAGTTTCTAATCTTAATTATAAGTCAGTTCACAATGATCGACTTCCGGTTGTTATTCATAAACCTCATCTTTAAATGATGCTTAGTAATCGGCTCTTTCACTGTCTGACATGCTAACGAACGGAAATCTAAATCCGATGGGTTTGGTTTCAGTTTTGGTTTTGTTGTGTCTGTCTTAGGTCTTGTCAGATTTAGTTTAAGGGAAGGTCGAGTTGTCGATTGCAACCCTACGGCCTGTTCAGTGTAAAACTTGGCATCGGTGGGAAACACTGTCTGTCTTTATGTTCTAAAAGATACAGAGTATTACTACATAGTCCGCTGTACCCGTGCTCTATCTTGTTGGACCGTGCTCACCATTGTAAATGTCTTCCTTGTAAAACAGACTGATTGTTACTTGGAACAAATTGGTCTGGATACGCATTTGTCCATCTCAGAAAACGGAATCTGCTTGTACTGTCTTATTACGTAGTTAAAAAAATGATGGTTCTTTTGCGGATTTGTTGTTTCTCTGAAGTCGTAGTATTTGTCATATTTGTCACTAATGACGTTCAGAGAGCGACTCACGCCATACTAGAAAAAAGTATTATGCCTTCAGAGACATCTTAAATAGATCGTAATTCGTATTCCTGTATAGGTTCTGGAAAAAAGGCATTGAAATCAGTGTATCGCTGAACGAACGTTTTTTTTAATAAAAATCGGGTTTTCACCTTGACTGTGAAGTCTTCATTTATAAACTCCTTGACAATATTCTTGAAGAAAGCCCTCTTTTGTAGCACGCATTTTCTATTAACTATTAACGAAAGACCATCTTTTTTTCAAATTCCAGCACACTGTACTGCAACGAGGAGACACCGTTATGACCGGTCGAAAAAAACATGCAATACAACAAAACTTGATAAGACGACTTCGCTAGAACAGAGAAGTCATTTTTTATCTATATGGGTTTCATAATGAAAAAGTAAGAGTAAATTTGTCTTTGAATCAGTCACGAATTTCGAGCTATTTACGCGTTCGAATGCGAGAACGGGTAGTGCAAGTGTTTTGAATGCAATTAATGAGATATCTATCTCCTGCGAACAATATAATACCTTTATACGATCTTTTCTGCCTCCGAGATTTCAAGTTTCTTCTATCATGCTTATGATACGAATGCATATGCACAACAATGATAGTGACAATATTGTCAACGATGATGACATCTTTGAAACGTCTATTACCGATGAGTGTCGCCAAATTATTGTAGCTAGTAAACACTCGAATTATGTGATCAATGAAGATTATGAATCTTAATTTCATACAGATAAAATTGACGAATATAGTTTTAAGATACACTGTCTGGACATAATCAATATCATAAAGGAAGATATGAGCGATCAAAGCTTCACTATATACCGACGCAGTAATTCTACAAAAACAAGTAGTCTGTAACCTGCCCGGACAGAAAGTGTATAGTGATATGATCATTCAAGTAGTTCTCGCGTAACGTTCACAAACGCAACATATACAACAAGTTAATTCTATGAGTTGGTCGATTACAGCGAGGTCGCCATCCTGGTCTACCGAGTAACATGCGGTGCCCGATCGGATCGATGATCACACTGTTGCCGGTGACACTTCAATCAATTCAATTAATTCTGAAGAATATGAAGTTACCAAACAAAAATATAAAAAAAAATGTGTTGCTTTGACAATGTAAAAACGTTTGAACTGTTGAGTTTCTCATCACTTAGTCATAAGTTCTCAATCGGCACAATGAAGGCGATTTCATCCAAGGAGCAAGAGAAAAAATGTTGAAAGTGCTCTCGCTAACAAATCGGTAGTGCTCAGCGAAGGTGTTTTTCCGTTGCGTATCAACAGATCTGATGTTGGTCAATCGGACTTTATCAAGTAATGTCTGTCCGGAGATGCTTCTTTCAGCGTACTCTCAAAACGTATCGATGGTACCAACCGTAATATTTCTTCCACCGTTTATATGTGGCAAGAATGTGCTTCTTGAACATAAAATCAGCAACTTGAAAATGCCTCCTCAGGTCATTTTTAAAACGCACGCCTTCGTTATTCATGAAACGGGACATCGAAACTTCGAGCAAATGTATGATAAATTATTGGTGAGAAAAGACAAACAAGAGTTAGTGTACAGTGACTTGTATTCGATAATGCTCAAGTATCTGCAGTGTCATGCACAGACTCAGGGAAAAACTTCTTACAGCGATATTGACTGTGACATGTTATCTGACGATGAACGAGATGAGGAGACAGCGCAGTATTTGCGAGGCAACAAAAACGTTTACACAGTGGTGTTCTTTACACAGGCAACGTAAGTGCAAATTCAGTAAGATGAATAGCCAATGCTCCGATTTGGTTCTGAAGATTTCAACCGTTACGTGTCTGTTGACAATAATGGCGTTGCTAGATGTGGGGGTTATAACAACCGCGAAAGATGCAATGCAACTCTGTCTGAAAGCGTGGCGAGAGTTATCTAGGAGATCTTTTTACAATGACACATTGATATGTTAGTTATTTCAAGATACCAGACATTAAGAAATACCTTCAGGAAATTGACTGTCTCTTCAGCAATCAAAGTGTATGTAGCAATGTAGAAAACCTCGACAACTATTCTGTCTCGACTCTCAAAATCTGGCTTTCGAGAAATTGAACTTGACGAAATCAACACGTCGTAGCCAATCCTTGATGACTCGGCTTACAAGGATACTATCAGAGAAAAAAATATTGTTTCGTCTACTGATGATCTTACAATGGATCATGTTTCAGTTCGAGACAGCTGTGCCGTCGTGAAATGACAGACAGTAAGACGTCTGTTGTGTGCGTTTCCACGTGTACAAATCCTTTCAACGAACTTAAGCAAGCCATGTATGGAAAATCAAGCATGTTACACTTATTGACAGAATGTATGTTTATCACTCTGGTCAAAGAAATAATCACGTGCGAGACCTGTCATCAGAAGAAGTCTGCTGCTTCCGCTCCATCTCAGAGTATTCGCGAAAAATCGCGTTACAACAATTATGTGTTTTCATACATGAAGTGTCTACAACAAGACAGGTCGGTAGGTGATTTAATAGACGCTGAGAGTACAAGACCAATACCGTCAAGAAAAGGACGCAGCCTATATAAGGTACATTGTTCGCCACAGGCAACAATTCTTCGACAGCTGTTTGATGCAACATTTTCAAAACATAGTGAAATCATTGAGCAAATATATGAACTAGGGGTTCTGAATGAATTGCTGGAAACTTTCGATGAAAAATGTCCAGTGTATGTGTTTGTGAACGAACAAAATCATTCCTTCCTTAAACTCGTATTAAGCGAATGCTTGAATCCAGATTTGAACGTAGTAATTCTCGAACAGCGAATCTCAATGATTTCATAACACATAATGGCAATGTGCCATACCTGCATCATTTAGTTGAATTCCTTGATGGGGACATAGGTTTAAATAGGAAGTCTGGCGACAGTACAACTAATAAATTTTGCCGTGCGCTTATTCATTTTTGTAAAACATATGCTTGTTATATAGTAAATGGTCGATTAGGCTCCGACCATGGAATAGGGGAGTATACTTTTATTAACCAAAATGGTTCCAGTGTTATTGACTATTTTATTGTTTCAAAACACTTAATTGATTTAATAACTGATTTTGAAGTTCTATCTCGTACAGAAAGTGACCACTTGCCATTACAGTTATGTATAAAGAGTGTTATTCATAATGTAGATATACAAAAACCTGTGACGTCTAATAAGAAAATTATTGTACTCAATGAGACGAACAAAGATCTTTTTGTGAATGCTTTATCCCAGAACGTATTGAATGGTTGTTTTGCTGATTTTGATAACCTTTTATCTAATCCACATGCAAATATCAACGATATACTGAGTGAATTCGAATCAGCAATAACCACCAGTTCTAGCAAATTTCTTCAATGTAAACGTACAAAAGGAAGACCTAAAGGGGAACCTTGGTTCGACCATGAATGCAAAACACTAAAACATATGTCAAGAGAACTTTTGAAAACATTTAGGTTAAATCGAAGTGTAGCTACCTTAAATCAGTATCTTGAACAAAAAAAATGTATAGGCATACTTGTAAACTGAAAAGGAAACAGTTTAATAAATCATATGTGCAAAAGTTAGATTCTTCTATACGAAACTCTAAATATTTTTGGGGTGAAATAAAAAAAAATTGATTTGTCCGCCGAAATCTGAACCTTCTATTACACCACAAGCTTGGTTTGAACACTTTAGCAAAGTATTTGCATCAAGTGATGGTGGCAATGCATTTGATGAGAGTAATAACAAGTTTGATGACACTGTCACAGACGATAATTTAGATTTTATCGGCAGTATTATTTTCAATTCTCCTATAACAAAAGAAGAAATTATTAACAGCATAAAGTCGATAAATATTAATAAGGCATCTGCGGGAAATTTAATTCCCGAACATTTTGTTAATGGTTCGGAAATTTTGTTACCATACATGAATAGATTATTTAATAGATTATTTGATAGTGGTGAATTTCCAGATTCATGGACTTTATCTATTATTGTTCCTCTACATAAAAAGGAAGTGTGAATGTACCGGATAACTATAGAGGAATATCTATACTCGATACTCTTAGTAAAAATATATATATATATATATATATATATATATATATATATATATATATATATATATATATCTGTCATAACAAAAAGGGTTACTTTTTTTCACTGAGGATTATAACAAAGTGGCTGAATCTCAAGCCGGTTTTCGGGCTGGTAATTCAACAATAGACAATGCGTTTATTCTCTACGCGATAATTAACAAATACTTATATAGGAAGAAAAATCCAATATATGTTGCCTTTGTAGATTTTCAGAAAGCTTTTGATTCTGTCAATCGGACTATTATGTATAATGTTTTAAAGAAACAATGTTTGAAAGGAAAACTGTACAGTTCTATTCTAGCAATTCATAACACAGTAAAATGTGTTGTTAGAACAAAGTATGGACATACAGACAAATTCTGTTTTCCAATCGGGTTACGTCAAGGATGTAGTTTGAGCCCCATACTATTTTCTCTCTTCATAAACGAATTGAATGATTTAATTTGCAATAGTGGTTTAAGAGGTATTCAACTTTTTCCTGATTTTACTGAAATATTTCTACTAATGTTTGCGGACGATGTAGCACTTTTAGCTGATACGGTAGTTGGACTACAACGGCAACTTAATGTTTTAGATAGTTTCTGTAGCACATATAAATTATCGGTAAATGTAGCAAAGACTAAAATTGTAGTTTTCAAAAAAGGTGGCGCTGTAGCCAGAGGCGAAAAATGGAAATATGGTGAACACAATATTGAGGTTGTTAATTCATTTACCTATGTAGGTGTACATTTTACAAATCGATTGTCTCCATATAAAATGTCCGAGTATACATGTGTCAAAGCTAAAAAGGTTTTAAATCAACTTTTGAATTCATTTGCACATCTTCAAGAAATACCGTATGATTCTTTTTTTCAAAATATTTGATACAAAAGTCATACCTATAATGCTATATGGCTCAGAAATATGGGGATTGAATGAGACAAGCTGTTGTGAAAATGTTCATATATATGGTTGTAAACGTTATCTGAATGTAAACACGGGATCATATAACGATGCAGTATTGGGTGACTTGGGACGTTTTCCAATGTATATAAATGCATATAAAAGTTGCATTAAATATTGGTTACATTTATTAGAATTAGGTAACAACAGATATACAAAATTATGTTATAATATGCTAGTGCACTTTGGCAGAATTGGACATGAAAACTGGGTTGCACTTGTTAGGAAAAATCTCTTTGGAAATGGGTTTGGATATATATGGGAAGCGCAGCACGTTGATAACCGACAATATTTTTTAAATAAATATGTTCAAAGACTTAAAGACCAGTACGTACACATTTGGAGAAACCAGTGTTGTAGTAATGTCAAATTGCGTATTATAAAGATTTTAAATTATTACATTGAAAAGAGAACTACGTATCTTGCATTGACATTGGTAAATTTAGAAAATGTATGGCAACTTTTAGATTTTCATCTCATAATCTCATGATAGAGCAAGGACGATACTATAACATCCCGTCTGAATATCGTTATTGTTGTTACTGTGAGTGTGTTTTAGAGGATGATTTCCATTTTGTTTGGATATGCCCTCTATACAATGACCTTCGGGAGAAATATATAACGGGTTACTATATTACAAACCCTTCTCGTATCAAATTTTGTAAATTAATGTCATGTACAAATGTTACAACAATTAGAAATTTAGCCATGTATCTATATTACTCTTTTAAACGTAGGACAAAATTATTAACTAGTATATATAAAAAACTATAGTTAAATAGATATTCGGGCTTATTATGTATTTTGTATGTAGTTCGAAATTATTGTCCTTTATATAAAGACAAGTTGTACAAATGCAGCGATCACCATGGGCGTTCTTTATTATGACACTATCGCATACTATGATAATATGTAAAGATGTTTTGTTTGTATTCACATATTTCAATGTATGTTACTACTATGTACACAAGTTGTGTATGGGCCGGTGGCCTACAGATCACAAATAAACTATACTATATACTATACTATACAGACTGAGGCTAAACGCATCAAAAAGGTTCTCATGAGAGTGAGGAATAGACTGACACAGAAACGAAAAATAGACAGCGCGATAGAGGAATTGCTTCGCATGGAAGGTGTTGATCAACAAACAGTTTTCCAGAACTTCAACGAGAACTATGAAAAAGATGACGCCGAGGATCAGTTTTTGAACAAACGTATGCACATTGAATGACTTGTGTAACAGTTGAGAGAAAAAAGAGTTGCATGACCTTACTTCAGCTCGTTGTTGTTTTCAGTATGTTTATATATTACAGTACATTGTATTTTCTGATCAGTTTTGATTTACGTTTCGAAGAGGTCAGATACGTTATGAGCTGCATATTTACCTGAGCAATATTACAGGATGAATTTTACGACGGTAGAAGAACAGGAAGCATTCAAAGACATCACTTATTTCTTCGTGAAAGAAATAAACCCGTTCGAGTTGATGTTCATGTGTACGTATACTGGATTTCAAGAGCCACTGCGCGAAAAGATACATTTGACGTACCAAGAAACTGTCAATTACTGATAAAAAACATTTTGCAAAACGTTGTATCCGTGTGCATAGAAAGTGACAAAAAGAGTAAGCGTTTTTTACCAATTTAACATGTAAAGAACTTCAAAGACGTGGTCCTCAGTGAGAACATGCAGACATTCATCAGTTTGAACATTGAACAATCTTTTGATGTCATGACGACTGAAATGAAAAAAAAAATTCGGCTAATGTTTGCAACTTTTAATTGCACATTTAACAATGAATAAAGACGCACAATGAAATCAGTGTTCAGGTTTTTATTTATAGAAATCTTTGATCATAAACTTCTTGATTCAAGATCGACAGAAAGGACAAGAAATTTCTTTATTTTCTGTTATGATTGTACAAGGAGAACAAAGAACATGGTCACAGAGAAGTACAATAAAGTTTTTTCGTTCTGATAGCAGATGTCACAAGCATTTTATGCGGCAACATTGTCGTTCAAAACACGTTGAAAATCTTGAGTAATATCAACAGAAAGTCCTCATTTCGGGTGAAGACACTTTCGCCGTTATGCATTTGTCGTCAGCAATTGCGATTATATCTTCTTCTGATTCAAAAATCTTGACATCATATTTTTCATAAACAGTTACTGTAGAAACTAAAGAAAACGAAACCCGTTAAACGTATGGATCTAAGATACGTTCATGTTTCAAGTACACAATTGTCATAACCCCAGAAGGTGATCACAGTAAATTAAACATACCTTGTGTGTCTAATTGATCTTCTTGCGTACAGTAAACCAAATTGTCGCTGGCTTTTAAATGAAAAAAAAATGAGGCTTTACAAACCTTTTCTTCGACGTTCAATGTCAGGAACATAAGGAAACTCTCGACCGATCAAAATGCTAGTTCTATCCCTGAACACACTCGCTACATCAATCAAGATCTGGTTCAAATAATACGTCAAGAGAAAAGCTTCAAACATTTTCAGCATCATTTCGACAAGACAGAGTATATCAACGACTAAACCATTTCAACCAAACTTCGGCAAGAGCTAAACTGTATTGTTCATGATGATAGTAAGATGTTCATTATAGTTGCTTGGGGCATATGTAATTGTATAATTGATTTCGACTCAGTCTTATATGTTGCTTCTTACAGGATTCATTTCATTGTGAAAGGTGAAGCAGAAATGAGGGTGGACAACTTCACGAGGTTGCGAGGGATAAAAATAATGAATAGCAAACTATAAAAAGGCAATGCCTCTATGCGTGAAAAGACGTATTTTGAAGCACAGAATGTTATCCATTCTTGGTTGTGAAATCAGTGAATAGCACATAATTGCTCTGAAAATTATGCTGGAATTAACCAATTTGATAAAGAAAAACAACTCATTTTTTTTCATGTTTCGACAAAGGACACTTTTTAAACTTGAACACATAGGACACTACACTGTCCGAAGGGAAAAATACATCTCCACAAATCTAAATAAATTTTACCGCATATTCTCTTTCAATGAAACTGTCGACAATTTTGAAATTTCTTCCTCATTTCAAAACTTAAACAATGTCTTATTTCCCATCTTTTTGCAATTTTCGACTCGATCTCGAACTTGCTTGGATTTTCTTCTAAGTCAAAGAGGATTTTGCATAGATCTTCATGAATTTATGCAACAAAAACCTATATCGCCTTTCCGATATTTGTCTCGAAAAAGTTAAATTCGAGGTATGCTTTGGCAGCGCCTGAATTGAAAACATCTGTATTTCCTGTAGATTGCCAAGTTTCTTTCGGCTGTTTTGCCTGTTTAGAGAGAATCGATGTATTTCATACATTTTAGAAGTTTTAGAAGCAGCACAAAGCCACTGTTCTGATACAACTGGGCTTTTTCATCAATTGGAACGTCGTCCCTTTCCCAATTCCGTATGCCCCCGCCGCAATAAAGATCACACACCGAGTCTCCAACACCGCTATATACGAGACCGGTTTCGGCATGAAATCTTGCTACTTGACAAAGCGATTTAAGGTATTTTAGTTTCGCCTTGTCGACGCTAGCAGCCATCTTAATGAAAGCTTACTTTTGCAACACATCGTGTTTACGATTGTAGACTAGTAGAATCGGTCCTAATAAAGTTGTCTAAAGTAATGATGATGTCGTATACTTCTGAAGCCGCCTATATAACAGTGGCGTCCAACTCAATCTTATATCGTTATATTTAGAACAGAACAAATCTCTGGAGACTACATGGTTTTCGAACCGAACTTATTTTTTTTTGTAAATGCCATGAGCCTCAATTCATCTCGCGATCAACAGACACTGGTTATCCCATTCATCTCTAAATGGTCACATTACCATGTGCGTTCAATCTTTTTTCTGAATAATCGAGAAGAGGCAGTCGTATATATGAGGGGAAATGCCGAAACCGATTCAACTGCATTGATAAAGAGAAACATTAGGCATTATGTGAGTGT
This sequence comes from Saxidomus purpurata, assembly GCA_022818135.1. Classification (NCBI taxonomy): domain Eukaryota; kingdom Metazoa; phylum Mollusca; class Bivalvia; order Venerida; family Veneridae; genus Saxidomus; species Saxidomus purpurata. Next base: position 12,794 of record JAFMSR010000628.1, on the reverse strand, counting down.
TGTTTCTTGGACAGATAAAAATAACGTGAAAAGGTCGTTAAGGAAATTGATCAACACGAAATATCTTTCTGAGCTACAATACGAAATCACGGATAGTCGTGAACTAATGATGGGCCGTGTCAGCGAAACGGACTCGGAATTTCTGCTGGAGAAATAACGCAACTGGTCTAACAAGCAATATTAACCTTATTACTAACACAATGATAACGAAGCAAGTCTATAAAAATGAGCAAACATATGAATTATTGCAACAGTGTCGTGACTACTGTTCTTCGGACAACCTAAAGTACACCATCGGTGACTTCATACACACATTACTGAGACATTTCTTACCACTTTTCAATTCTATTACACCGAACGTGCGAGGGGTTGATCACGTAAAGTACATTTATAAAGAGTTCATGGAAACTCTATCTCCGAAGGAAGCTCTCGGATTCCTCGATGGTATTATTTAGAAGCTAACAATTTTCACAGAAGGTAACATTGTTATTGAGACTCATCATGCTATTTGCAAAGGCATATAATTAACAACCAAAAAGGAAAAGATAAACAAAGAAGACCCAAACAAAGAGGCGCTGTACACAATTTAATACCATCTACGTATTTGACTATTTCTGTACGTGAAAATAAAACTACCAAATTGAGCTACGGAACAGTCGAATTTGAATATACATTTTTTCTGCTATCCGGGTGTACTAGGAACAAAGACCTTGATCGAAAACCATTTATAGAAATACGAATTCACGATGGGAAATACAGACATGTACAGCAGTTATATGAACAATGGACATGTGCTGTTTTCTTTACATAAATATAGTAATCTGGTTTGTATTTATCCTTCTATCAGCAAATATGAGTTACAAAGCTTTTCCAATCTTGTCGTTGTTTCTGAATGTACATTGTGTATCAATTTTTGCTCTTTCAAGATTAACATTCTTGAAATGGGCGAGTCACTATACGAAGATGAAGACATCATTTACGACTTTTACGACGATACAAGCACACTCTGTAAACCAGGTCACAACTTGTACTTAAATATATTCGTCTTGTACAATTACGAGATAAGTATGCTAAAGTCGGGGGTTGGAACTCGACGAGAGAAAGTTCAATTAGCCTTACTATCGTTTGAGTTCTTCTCCGTACGTTTAATGTTGTGCAACAAGAAAAACGCACAAAAATAATGCAAGCACAGTGGGGTAATAATAAAAAACATAAGCGGAGGATATAAAGATCTTTTATTCTACATATGTGCATAGAAATGATTAAAGTGTCCTTGTTCGCTGTTTCAGTATTTAACTCAACACTATGTGCATGTCATATTTACTTATGTGCTGTTATCATACAAAATGAGCCAATTCTTCCTGATTTTTTAGATCTCAAAATGAGTAAAATACTTGTATGTTTCCCTATATCGACTGTCGACAGTGGGGACAATCACAGTGTGTATTAGCAAATATTTCTGCACATGCTGAGCAATACATGTGACCACACGGAATCAGAGCTTTTGATTTTCTTGCATCCATACAAATGTCGCATATTGTGGAATCTTCAGTGCATGTCTCTGATCAATGTTGCTGCTATAATGGATTCTGATACGCCTCGACCACTCATCTGGTGTTTTCTTCCGTTGACTCCTGTACAATGCGTGATGTTTCGATCGTATTTTCTTGAGGCCCCCTGATATAAGTTGACAGGAGTATGTCAGAGATGATGTTTAATTTATTCTCTTTGAGAGCGTTTAAAAACTCATCGAACGCTAGAGGTCCTCGTTTCGGTTACACAAAAATCAACCATATAGTTTTCCTCGTGAACGTTTACTCTGATTCAATTTATTCCATCATAGTTTTTGTCAATATTTATTGAGAGAAAAGACGTTTCAAGACTCCACAAAACTGATCTTTGTCGTTAGGAAATCCCCATATTTTTGGAAAGAGATTTTGTCGAATAGCTTTTCTGTGTTTTTTATCCTTTTTAGAATTTGCGACGCTAAATCGACAACTAAATCGACAACTAAATCGTCAGTTAACAAATTCCTCAAAAAATGATCTTTTTCCGAATCAAATACTAAAAGGCTGAGAGTCAGTCTTGTCTTCGGTGCATACGCTTCGTGGTGACCTTAATTTCGGATCTATTTTAGCTAATGAGACAGACCTGAAGTCATTTCTGAACACACGCCAAGATCTAGTAGAATAATTCAAACACGAACTGTTGCTAGGTCAAAATAGCAAGTTATAGCTTGGATGAGTTTCCAATACTACACGAATTTGTAAAGAGTAACTTCGATGTGTCCAACGTTCATACCTGAGATTCCTGCAGAGTCACGAAGGAATGAAAACTGATTCGCCATGTGGACGACTACATGTTTTGTAGTTATGATCTCTGGGAGTACAGGACATACAAACAAAATGTTTTTTACAAAGACTTGAATCGCGGTGCTGTTGAGTCGAAGTGGATCCGACAGAAATAACATAATAAGCATTATATTTGTGATCGACACAAAACGACTTTTTTGTGTAATTTGCAGTGACAAAAAGAAATATTATTCAGAGTTTGAAAATTCGCTTTCCTGATATTCAAATGAAAAATGGTAAGAAAACATGAAAACAAATGTTGGTGTTTGTTTAAAATCAGGTACGATCACCCAAAACGTGTATCTGTTAAAGTAGCAGCTTTTTGCATCAATCAGATGTTCAGTACCAAGTTGAAGACTATGATGAAAAGATACAACAACAAGAACAAGATCAAATCAACATTGCAAGAATATCGTGTGGCATTCAGCTGTCTTGGCTAAAAACGACTTGTTTTGCTAGCATTTATTATCAGACATGTTTTCAACCAACAATAGTAGTAATTGACATCTGCATGTAAACCTATGTAATACTTCTAGTTGCGCCGAATAAAATACATGGGTTGAAATTGTAATGTTTGTGTTTTTTTCTTACGGAGTTTGTATTTTACTAGAACAAAGTCATCTGTTTCTACTTGATACTCGAATAACTGCCAGAAATCTTGTATCATCGTGTGTTGCCAGAAGTTAAAGGAAGGCGATATTCTGAATCGTTTACTGTTGGCGATTTTGTTGCTGCAGACAATGAGTTAATTTATGTGTAAGCATCGGTTGCATATGTCTCGTATTCGGATTTTTTTGTGTAATACTCCAAGTTAAAAAGATTACTGATGTCTTTCATCTTCAACTGGTACTCTGTTCTTTCTTGTTATCAGTCATAGTCTCACCATTGCAAAGGAATAAATTGTCTGCACTTATAATGAGAATCAGTTTGTGGTGTGTGATGTCTGTCTTCCTGTCTAGCAGCGCGTGATAGAAGTACATTTTCTTCATGTCGCGTTTGAAGTGAGTCTTGTTGATCGTTTCATTAGCTGGTTGATGAAATAAGTCGAGTGCTTCAGTAATTTATCTCGGTAGTTTTCGATTCCATACTTTACGACCGAGTTTGAAAAGAACGAGTTTTTAAACGATCATCAACATTTGCAAAAGAACCACTATAACGTTAGCCCACTTATACTGAAAAGGGGAATTAAAGAGAGAAACTGGTGAAAACAATGCGACTGATATCATACTAGCTTTCAATCATGTCAATGCTTCACGTTCATAGTCCAACGAAAGAGGAGAAAAAAAACACTAGCGAGCATGTTACGGAGGAACGTATGTTCAACTATAACGTCGTTCAGTGTTTGTACAGTATGATGCTAATCTGATGCAGCCTGTATCAAATCATAAGACGATTTCATCCGACCTTTCTTTTGTCACAGTTGGAACTAGTGTTTGATATTAACGTGATTCCGTACCCGTTCCAAGACTTATCAGAATCGGTTTTAAGACAGTATGTGCTGCAGGTTTATGTCAAGACGGATCCAAATACACTGAGCACGGTAGCATGCAAATACATTTACGGAAGCAATGTTGCTGCCAATAAAGTCAAAACTGGAACGAGTGTTCCAACGAATGGACACTATATGATGGAGAACAAAATCAGGATGAATGCCTCATTGCAAATTCAAACCAAAGTGAGCGAAAATGTCATACATAGTTTGAGTAGCTTAACGGATGAACTCCTAAAAGTTGGCGACGTTACTTCTCTGAATAACACGAGCGGTGCTACACAAAACGCATTGGCAAACTACTACGATACATGGATTATCAAAATAACTGAAACACCAAGGTATGCGCGCCGGTCTTAGTAACAAATTCGTCGAAGATATGTGTGATCGTGTTTCACCTTTATACAGTAGTCGGAACGTAACAGCTGTCAAAATGTGCGTATATCGTGCGTGTAACGTGCGTATAACGTGCGTGCGCTCATCGTGTATATTGTCAATCGTGTATCGTGTATACGGTATACGATTCGAAGCTTCATTCAGTCGTGATTTTTTTACTAAGCATGTACATCTCCAAAAAGCAATAAAGTGCTGTCTTCACATTGTTTTATTTTGCATTCACCAGTGCAATACGGACAATAATGACTTCCGGGACAGGTTGAAGACAGTTAACACCTGAAATCCGAAATTTAATCATATTTCACCGACGGAAAGGACATAATTTTTCTTCAAAACTGTTGTAGTCACAGCATTCATTTAAGTGCAGTAGACAAAGTATCAGGAAATTCAGTCGTAATTATAACAGGACAGGGAATATCAACTACTTTAGAAGGTAAACTATTGAATATTTATTTGATAAATAAGAATTATATGAAGAATCGCCGAATCAACGATAGTTTTACAAAATCAGTTAACGTCCGAGCAAAAATTAATAAAATAGTTGTACAGTGCCTTATCAAAGTTACAACTTGTTTAAGATAATCAATGTAATGTTTATAAAAATAATCTCAACTTGAATAACGCAAAAACTATGAATGATTTATTAAATAAATGTTGACTGTCAAAAAGACAAATGGACAGTATCACTCTTTCATGTAGTGGTGCTTTAAAGAAAGGTGTTGACAGCAATTAATTTTCGCCCAATTTCTCTCACCTCAGGATCAATATTAAAATACAAATTTGACACTTACTGTAATTGTTTTCGCACCTAGTAAAACTATGGACATATGTAACTTTCCGAAGTAGTTTTGCTATTGTGTAGGTGCGAAGCCTGTAAGTAATCGGTCTTTTTTGGTCTCATTAAACGATATAAGGACGATAAATTGTAACAGAAAATCAAAACAAATAGATTTGGTGAAAACGAACAATCAAACTTTAAGTGAACTGTAAAAAGTATAACGTGTACTCCGTCTAACGTGTAGCGTGCAGCGTGCGCCTCGTATATCGTTCATATCGTGTATCGTTCTGAATAGTGTATCGTGTATTTACCGTGCGTGTAACGTGCGTGTGTAGTGCATGTATCGTGCGTTCCGTGTGACAACTGTTATGTTCCGACTACTGTATTACGTACCAGGATACAATAAAGACTGCACTGGACAAACCTTAGAAGTTTATTGGACTACTTACTAGGCACAACTAGAATGTTCACTTTTGCCTTGAACATCCACATAAAAACAAAAAATGATCGAGTCACAGACCTTAGCAGAAGTCGCGAACTACTTTAGAACCAATACGGACAACAGGCTGTCTCCGGTTAATGCGGAAACGAGCATACAAGTCAGTGATAAATACGTTTCTGTGACTAGCATTACTGTATTAACAAACACTCTCAGTGCGAAACTTCAAAATCACATTACACTGCCAGGAACACCAAACTGATAAATAAGCTTTGGGAGTGCGAAATAACCAAAGACGATTTCAGTCCACGACAAAAGTTTATCACGTACGGAAAGATTAAGCTTGTCTATGCTAGAAGAAAAAGATGCTCAGTCGAGTAGTAAGGAAAATAAAGTTGAGTTCTTGCAAATGTTTTCAGATGTGTTCGTTATGTATGTCATAGATCTTGCTTACTATAAGACGGAAACTACAGAGAACAACATAAAGAGACGGTCAAAGATGATTTCATGATGCCACTCGCGACCAAGTTCAAAGGAAATTCGGCAGACGATCTTTTCAAACGAGACGACTCTAACCCTCATGTTCTACCTACATGCATTTTCTTTCAAAAATGCGACAGAGTTGACTAGAGACATAGGTGTCGAAAGCATGATTCCTTGTGTTACAGGTATGCTGAATGATTTGGGAAAAAAATGATGAAGCTATAAAATGCACATCACAGATACTATCGAAACTCTTCAAGCTTACACAAATTACGAAGGGAAGATAAAATATTTTTCTTCGGGAACAGAAAATGAGAATGCTCGACAAACTTGAAGTGACATTTCTAATGCACTATTGTTTACATGTATCAAGGCAACAGTCAGTTTTTAATGTTACGATCGGCGCGCAGCGCGAAGATGTTTGTCAAAAGCCATGATCGGTGGGCTTACTTACAAGGCAGTGATGAAAAATAGCATTGCCTTGTAGATATAACATGGTTTCAGCGATTCTATATTTGATATGGCTAAGATCGGCAGACATAGTCTATCATTTTCAAGACGCAGGAACACAGATGTCGTTTTCATTGTGAAACAAGCACAATCCCTGATCGAACACGCACATAAACACGTAAAGAAGAACAGTCCAAGGTTGTAACATTCGACTGAGATGCTTAATCGTCAGTTCGGAGCAGATTTAACTCGTGAACTATTGTTTGTTCACTTGAAACGGGTAATAAGATAAGCCGCGATGTCCGAGTTTCTTAACTTCGGTTCTTTAATGATGGAGTCAATAACCATAAACAAAAGGTGACCGATATGCGAATGCGTCTACTATCGTTTGATGGTCACGGCAAGTCATAAATTGTCAACTGAAGTATGGATGCATTGTTATTTCTGATAATAAAGAGGCGGAACACAATGATTTCGGGTATTATTATACTGGTGAAAAGATCATAACTGATAAGCAAACATCGAGAATAAACAAGAGTGTCAATGCACCATGAATTCGTGATTAAACAAATTATAGTATTGACCAATTTGACATTAGCCTTTTTCAAGCTGGTTTGATACAGGTAACCGTGTCTGCTCTCGAAAAGAGTCCCGTTACAAAGTATTTGCTAATTGATGCAGATTGTTTGAGAAGAGAAATCAACCAGATGAACAACAGAAATCAAAAGTAAAAGAATATTGTTTCACTGTTTATTTCGAGCGTGAACAAATAAATGTCATAGCAAAACAAACTGATTATCAAAGGTATCTCTTGTGTTTAGCTAGGTCTTCATAAGGTAGACTGTAATTGAAAGGTCCACGACAAGCCATTGCTTGTGTTTTGTCATTAGGGCCCTGAACTTACTTATCACATTTTTCTTTAATAAAATAGCCAATTTCATCCACCAGTCGACTGAAATCACAAAACCTAAGTTTGTTGTTGTCGTTTCCTAGAACTATGACATCGTCTCATTTCGTCAACAATTATTGGTGGTACTTGTCGAGTTTCTTCGAAAATCGGAGAGGTAGATTTCTTTGTTCAGGTCTGCTTCGGAAATTGATTCTACTCAAACACGTTACAGGACAGCTGTTCAAATCAATAAACCCACTGTACGCAAAATCGAGTTGTATCCTGCCCATTCAATTTTGGTGATGATGTCTACGTCATTCAGAGCTTTGGAAAACACAAGTTTGTTGCTCATAATACTTCGTTTAACAACACGATGACAGGATATCGAAAGAGTGTTGATGTTTTCGATTTGAGAAGTTAATGTCATGATTTGAAATGCATATGCATGCTTTTTCAGTGTTCTGCTAACCTTATCCAACATGTGATAGGCTCAAAATAGTAACTTCACTCAGGGAAACGTAGTTGCATCTGTTTCATCAATGTCGTTTCGGTAGCTCTAATGTTTCCCTCAACCGCAAATACGTGTACCTTTTTAGACATATTCAGACAATAAAAAAACCGACAGTACAATCCGGCCGAAAATAACTTTAAGATTGATTCATCACCCAATTGAGGTGGGACCGTGTACCGGAAATGGACTACCCCATACAGTACATGTAAAATGGAACAGCCCACTTTGATGTCTCTCACAATCTGATTTGTCGGTAAATATTGAGGCTCGAAAAGAGGCGAAACTCGGGCTGTATCCACCGTAAAAAGCAATCATAGTTACACAAGAATTGAAACGAGTCACCAACAATTTCAAAGGCAGAAGTGACGGAACAGAACATACACAGTGGTACTGGAATGTTGCAAGATGTAAAGATTGTCACACCGGGTGAGTGAATTTATTCATGTAATGTTCTCATTGATTTTCACTTAATCCATTGAATCGAGGTGGTTATTTGCACTTGTTCTATTTTGAATAGCTGTTGTTTGGTTGTTTGGGTTGTTTCAAAAACAACGTGTCAAAACTTTGCATTACTTGGGATCAAGGACGATCAAGATTTGACTTGACAGTTGTATATTCTTTTAACACTTTGTGAGAAAAAAAAGCTTGTAGTACATGTAGGCAGTGCTGAATTCAAATGAGTAATATAAAATTGATTTGTATCACTGTATATTTTGAAAATCAATATCGATAAAATAACACAACCTCACTTGTGTTTATCTTCGTCTTTCCTGACATAAATCACACTGCTTTGGTTAAACCGTTTTAGGCAAAGCTCCCTCAGCAACAGTTTACAGCATTATGACAACTACAAGCTTTTCAGTGCAGAGCGAAGAAGCAGTTCGCATGTATTGATGGGCAAACAATTATTTGCGATATCAAATACCAACGATAAACTTTAAAAGTCAGAGACAACATTGTTCCAATACATGTCGTTTTATTTTGACCACTCCAAAGTACGTTAATAATCCAATCTAGTTTTGCTCACCACAACCAAAAATGGTAGCCCAGGACTGTAGTTCGATAACAGTGTCGCAGCTCTTCCGTTTCTATCTGCAAACGGACGAAGTTCTAAGGGTGGTAATGAGCTGTGATTCTCAGCTAGGTTGAAAGAACACCATTTTGTTTATGTAACCTATTCAAAAATTCAAGGAATTGAAAATAAAATCTCTACAGCTTTATTTCGATTGACAAACTGACTGATTTGAGCAGATATATACGTTTGTAATCAACAGACATGTTTATGGCTCCAACAGCTGACACGACTGGGTTTTTTTTTGGATCTAGCAATGCCTCGAACAGAATGATTTTCATTTTCTTCTGTACAATGTTATCATAGCAACTGTATGTGGATAAATTCCGTGGCACAAATGCATAGGTACATCAAGTTTTTGAGCAGCTCTGTGAAACTGATATCCAGCCAAGTCCTTGTATAAGTATCTCGTGTGCAGTTATTTTGACCTTCTTGTAATCAGATAAGGTCTGTTAGGATCATCGAAACTTCGACTAATGACATTTCTGATCGCAAATGGTCTCTATAGTCTCTCTTGGTGTTTAAGTGCTTCTGGAATCAGTGATATGCCTTCTTCGTGATACATCAAAACCATTTTCTGAGGAACGTCCATCGTCTTTACGAACAAGTAACATTCATCCTGTTAGCAATAACACCGGCCTCTAGCACCAACTGGAGAATTTCGCACTGTCTCTGCTGTAACAGGTAATTCGTACGTAAGTGATATTGGGCAAGTTGCAGACATCTGACCATGGTAGCAAAAATTATACTGAAATAACGATCGGAACCATCAATCACATTGAACCAGCTAGGAAACCTTTGATTGTGTAGTTCAAGTTGATACATTAGTTCGTGTATCTTATCGCTTTGTCTTATTCGCTTCAATTTCTCATTTTACATCTTCTGGAGGTAAAACATCTGCCAGTGATAAGTCACTGTGCCAGGACAAGTTTACATCAATATCGAGCAAACAAGCTCGTATATTTTACTTGGTGATGTTTCTCTGTGTGCTTTACTTTAAGAACACAGATTACAATAAAGGCATGCGCCTCATTTGACGCGTGCTGAAGATCAGACGTATTGCGAAAGACACAGAACTGTTCCACGATCTGTATCCGTCGCTGTTGAAAAACAAACAATACAAACGTTGTCTTCTCCTGAATCAGCACACGAGTTTGCCATTGAACGGATTTGCCTTGGTTCCCTTGTCTGTGACGCACTGAAAGTTTCAAACACTGATAAAATTGACTGTTCAGTTCGCAAAATCGATCGAAGTGGCTGGCCGACTTGAAAGTTTTTAATCAGGCAACATTTCTTTGCAACTTTGCATTCAAAATACAAGACGAGCAACGTTGTTCTCGGTACGACGAAAACGGAATGATTGACATCAGAGTTTTAATATCCCAAACACTGGATTGACTTTGCATACAACTTCAAACAAAGATGCAAAATCCAGACGCCATTGTTTCTACGTTTTGAAAACTTTGTTGACAAACCCCGTATCCACCATTCAACTGATCAGACCTGGCTGTTTTAGTAAAGCAAAATGTGTTCGCTGATCGGACAGTATCGACAAGCAGTATACAAATAGTCTGATAATTCCTTGCAAGACCTATAACATGCCGGCAAATTATCAGCAGAAGATCTGCAACAAAGTTCAGGTGTCAAACGACGTTTATAATCCGAACGTGTACATTTCTTGTCAAGACGGTTGCACACAATTTAAAATGATCGATCGGTACAAGCTATATGTTTACAGAGACGGAAACCTACAATTTCTGTATAAAGCATTACTACGAAACACGGCGAAGCTTCAATATTTTATTACAATATGCACGAAGAGTAGTGTTTCAACGTTCTAAAAAAAACGCAAGACAGATAATCACTTTCAGTTTTATTGCAGTAGCAATCATGATTTACATGAATACAATGCACGTTTCGATCTGCTCTAGTCAGAAACGTTAAACGTTGATGGAAAACAAAAACAGATAATGAATCATGGGTGTTACAGCAACTTTGTATCGGACGTATCGCTTTTTGTTTTGACTTCTGTACTTGGAAAGATCGGTTGAACCTGACTATTCAACGATCCTTTTCAAACACTTTTGATTAAAATAAAACTATCTCACAGCCATCCGTCTTGTTTTTGAGCACTGTTGATGATTTTGATCAAGTTTTTCGTCTCATAGGCAATCTATTCGTATTTCTCATTGAAGATCTTGTTTGCAACTAGTAACACTTGTCCGGGTTGCTCGTTCTAGTCAATGCTACGTTTATGTCCTCAGCTCTGTCGTCCTGAGTCAACAAAGCAATACTGGGACAGTGTATCGTTAGACCCAGTGTGGTATCTATTGTACAACACATTTAGATAATTACTGGCATACTTCTGAAAAGGATTTGTTAGCAAACGTATCCATCATTTCATGGAACTGTTATGTTTCATCTACGATTATAAATATCGAAGTCATTTTCATCACCTTGAAACTTCTCATCTTCCTCAAAATCAACATACACATCCGGTACATTTACCATTTATTTTACGTGACTGACTTTAACGAAAATAACAACTTGTTTAAAACAAAGCCGACTAGAGTGTTCATCTCGATCATCGGTCATTGTTCAACTTTCTTCGTCGTGGCATCGCCAAGTCGCGCTAGAAACTCATTCATACCGGCGTGCTTCTGACGATTTTCGATGTCTTCATAGACCCAGTTTGGCGGCATGGCGAAGCAGAGTGCGAAAGAAAAATTGTCGTTAAGTAAATGAATAAAGGCATTCCTTAGTGTAGCTTCAAAATATATGCCATGACTTCGAAGTACCTTTCGACCAACCTCAACAAAAACATGTACTCGGTTGCATTGTTTTCATTTGTTGTTGACAGCTTTGCGCGATCGGCCTTTCTATATTGCAACATAGGTTGAATCCATAATGTGTCTGTTGGGTAACAGTGAATTACTATGTTACAGAAAGGTTTGTAGACGTGTTTCGAATTGAGCGCAGTCACATGTGTGTCGAAGTCGTATGTCTTAAATTCCAGCGGAACAGCATGCAACCTGTTGCGAAATAGGAGTGGTTGTTTTTCATTTGTGTACATCGATTATGGTAACGGTGGTTTATAAAACGACTCGTTCAGCGAAGGGTATTGCTGAAATCCCACAGAAACATCTGTCAATATTCCATACGTTTGACTAAAGTGAAACAAGATTGTCACGAAACATCGTCTCAGCAGATTACTCTTTTATTCTATTTTCACCTCCTTTGCAAGATCTGACAGATTTAAACTGTTTAACATAAATTTAAATAGCTCTTTTAGTACACTGCTTTTCTGAACTACCATATCTGAAAGTTTCTGGAGGTGTCTGCTGATATAATGTAACAATACTAGGCTGAACATCTGAACAAGGATATCGTTAGTGTGCAGAAAATCATAAAAGCAAACACTGATGGACTGCTTTGAAAACCGAAACATGAAACAACCTGCTTTGTGTTTATGATTTTTTTAAGTCAACAATAATAAATGCGAAGCGTTCTCTCGGAAAGAACTTCTCAAATGACACTTGGTCATTCTTCATTTTATTTTCGACCAAGAATTCAGTCAATATTACATTAATACAAGAAACAACGCACACTACTTCGAATTCAGAAATCAGTTAACTTTGGCAGCGATCATCATAAATGATTTGAGCTATAACTACGACATGACATACATCTAAAAAGATTCAAGGTCTGTTTATGAACAGTTTCTCCATACTCTTCTTCGAAGTCACGATAAACCGAGAAGTCCACTCATTGATGAAATCGTTGATATCACGATTGCTTTATTCGTCAATTCGTTCCTAATAATGACGGTTATGTCTATCTATAGTGAGACGAACATGAATCGTCTTTTGGAGAAGTATGCAATAAAAGCATTTAAACGAGTCAGCGATTACATTGTCTTCGAAAAAAAACCCCAAG
>JAFMSR010000627.1:0-47374 GCA_022818135.1 Saxidomus purpurata | reverse complement strand
AAAATAATTTTAATGCATGTTTTTGGACAATTTATGAGTGGATAGCAATTATCATTCGCCATTTTTTCACTGCTAAAAAGGAAATGACTTAAATGTCTCGAACTGGTGCAAATGTAGGACTGAACTCAATTATAGTGTTGGTGATACACTTTTCAAGCGAGAATAATGGGACAAAAGAAATTTGCTTAATTCTTTGATTGAAAAACACAGACATTATATAACTTTCAAATTTTTAGACATTATATACTACTACAACAATTATTAAGGTGTTTTGATTTGACTTGGCTGCAGTCATAGAGAATATTAGGTTACTGTCTTAGTGTGATTGGAATTTATTAGGCGAGTTGGAGAGGGTTTGTACGGCGAGGTTCTGCCGAGCCGTATAAACATTTCGGAGACGAGCCTAATAAATTCAGTCACACTAAGACGGCAACCAATATTCTTTTATCCTACCTTTTACATAAAAATGTCTTTTTCGTTTTTTTTATTAATTAAGATTAAATTCCAGCTTTAAAACTGTAGTCGCTGGGACGCGTATGAATACATTACATCACAAACCCAAAGTTACACATTTATTTCGATCAGGTTAATACACCACACAAAACATCTGCGTTTATGGTTGGCCATCGCCACCAAAAATAATAATTAAGCCGCGGTAAAAATATTTTAGCCCGGCATAAATAAGATTTAAGACGGGTTGAAATATTTTAGCTCCGGCATAAATATGATTTTAGCCGCGATAAAGGGAGCGTGGCATAAATAGGATTTAACGCCACTGAATCATATTATGCCGGTTTTGTATGTTTGAACCGCGGTAAATCCCTATTTATGCGGGAGCTTAAATATTTATGCCGATGAAATGATCATTTATGCCGAGTCTAAGAATGGCGGTTAAATTTTATTATGCCGGAGCTTAAATATTTTACGCGGCAATAAGTAATGCTTTTGGTGGCCAACACCATATGCGTTAGACTGAAGTGAAACAACATGCAGAAATAAAACTTAAAAGCTCAACACCTTAAACTTGTTATTTTAAGCTATTCCAAACTGAATGAGATAAATTCAGGTATGCTTTATTAATTTCACAATGCTAGTCATATAAGTGATGGCCAGTCAATACAACATGTGTCATAGAAGTGATGACGGAAATATTCAATAAAATACCGGAATTTAAACCTGTTAGCCATTCAGGTTATATCACGATTTACTGATTGCATTTTATAAATGATGTTTATTGACACTGAAGACTAAACCCAAAAAACTGTATGGATTCAATATGTGCTAAGTGAGGTGTTGGAGCCCGGGCTGAACTGGACCCTGGACTGGAGCTGACTGTGGTAAATAGAAATGTCATGTAGATCTGGGGGACCTTGTTGCTTAATAATTGACTGGTTGGTCTGAGACATGTAGTCAACAGTTGCTGATTGAAGATTTGAACATCATTTGTTTCTCTTTGGAAACAGGACTCTAAGGTAAATTAGCCTTAGAGATGGACTGGAGCAAAAACCAAGTTCCAAAAAAGAAGTGGAACATAGATTCAAATATGAGTCATTCGTGCCAGATATACAAGGGATACAACCTGTATTCAATGATAGCTTTGGAATAACATCTTTTATTCAAGAAATACTGTGATCCCTAATTTCTGGACCAGATGTTTCCTGATGGAATGATTGACTCAGTGATTGAATGACTCAAATAAACAATATTGTACAATATCATATTAAAAGAAAGGACTTCAAATCTTGCAATACTGACAAACTTCAATCCTTCCAGTGACAAAAAAAATATATTTGAATAGACTCAATCAATAGGCTAACTTGTCGATCTAATATCACCTACCTATCATAACTTACAATGTATGATAAGCTGAAAATTATTAGAAAGAACTTTAAAGAAGTAAGACACAGGAGCTGATTAGTGACTTTATGACTAAAAATGACTAAATGTTGGTAAGTTCTTGTTTATGTTTGTGATGCATGGAGATTAATGTTTTCTGGCATATTAAATTTTAAGAAAAACATATCTACATGAAAATGATCACTGAAGACTCTTTGGTTATAGGCCCTACCCCAAGCATGATCTTTTTATTATATAGACCCTGACCAAACGGTTAAATATCCAAGTAAATCCTTTAAATTCAACAACAATTGTTTATCAGCAGATCAAGCATGCATCTTTCTAAAATATGTGCAGTTTTTCAAGAATTAAATATATTTACACAAACTTGCAACATCATGGGTGTTAAAGTGCACAGACATTCAATTTTCAATCAAATACTTGGATATTTAACCATTTGGTCAGGGTCTATATAATAAAGCACCATGCTTGGGATAAACCCTTTAAATGCAACAACATGCAATGGTTTATCAGAAGAGCATGCATGCATTATTCTTAAATATTAGCAGTTTTTCAAGAATTAAATAAATTTACACAAACTTGCAACATCATGGGTGTTAAAGTCCACAAACATTCAATTTTCTCCACAGTTCTAGTTCATTCTAGTTAAATCCAGATGCATTTACTGTATATTTTGGCAGAGCGAGAAAGATTAAAAACAGTGAAACAATTAATTTTGACAATTTAATACAGCATTTTCTTAATTGAGAAAAAATGATGATTAGATCTAACAGTATTTATGTATTTTGAAAAAGACATTTGTTGATGTTGAAAATTAAATAATTACTGCAGTATACAAAGAAAACTCATGTTTGTATTTTTATTGTGTCAGCATTTTAATCAGTTTTTAAATTGTTTACATGTACTTCATGCCCGACAAACTAGGTCATGAAAGTAGTCCGTCATCAGCTGTTGCTAAGGCCGGTGAGGAAAGTCTTTCTTAAAGATGTCCTAAATGATTTAAGACTTGTCATTCATCTTTGATTTTGTACAAAATGACAATATAAGTACTAGCTATAAAAGCATGTGTAAAATGGCACATTGATATGAGTTGTAGCGTTCTAAAATCACTTTGATAGCCGATTAAAAGTTTAAAAATGGCGGCTAAAAAAAGAATGTCGGTATGGCAGACCGTTGCCATGTCGTGTAAAGCTTGCCTGTCTTGTAAACCTCATGTTTATACGATAGGCCGATTTTGTACAAATAAAGCAGTGATGGTAGGATAAAGTTCACACTATCTGTAGGTTTATATACATTTCAGCACAAATAAATCATAACTTTTCACTATATAGATCTATAACAATAGAATTGGTACAAATGGTATGGATTGCTGATCAAATCTTATTTCTTAATATAAACACAACTAAATTGAGTTAGTAAAAAACATTCTTTTCTATTTTGAGCCTATATATAAGTTTCAAATAATTTAGCGTTCTATCTAAGAACGAATATACAAAGTTCTAATTTACTGTAGTTAATTTGTGTTTAAATCAAGAAATATGTCATTCATACTCTTTTTACCAATTTTATTGTAGTAGATCTACATAGTGAAAAGTTATGATTTATTTCTCCTGTAATGTATGTAAACTTAAAAGTGGAGGAAGTTAAAAGTGAGGGAGAAATATTTCTTTGTGTTTTTTGTCACTTTTATTTTGGCAGGAAATATTCAACTCATTAGTTTTGTACAATGTGTCAAATATTTGTCATATACTTATTCCCAAAATTTATATTTGCTGACGAAAAAATATCACCAACTGCAATACATGATCTTTATAACATTCATCTACAAAAAAATAACAACCAGTAGTTTCCTTATATTATACTTCAACAAATTATTCAGTCAGAAGTATTTGATGATTTATATATAATACACACATATCTTGATAACTTAAGCAGATGTAGAAAATATATAAAGGGGGTCATTATACGTTTCCGTAGTTTTAGACAGAACGTTAAATAAAGTGAAATTTAAATATAGGCTCAAAACAGAAAAAGAATGATTTTTATGAACTTGATTTATATATAAAGAGGGTCAATACGTTTCCGTAAGAAACACAGGGAAAATTGCCTAGATGAAGTTAAATTAGATTTTTGAAAATCATAACTGAAAAATGTATATACTTCGTTGTACAATGTTTGATTTTTTTCATTTATTATGTAATTTTCAAAGCAAAGGTTAAAATAGACGTAAAGTAGTAAATGTTTTAGTATTGATTTCCAGTTTTTTAAAAAAGAAGAAAATTTCCTACCTGTCGATCATGATAAGGACGACGTACCACACCGAGAGGAAACTGCAGACGTACGTTACATAGATCATCGTATGACACCAGATAGGGCTGTCACCAAACATCACACCCATTCTTCCGCCACCAAGCCAACTTAAGAGCAATGACGCAAGGAAACCAGTGTCAGATAAACTCAATGCGGCAATATAGACACTTGAACTCTGTTTACCAAAACTTGTGAACACAAACACACGGAAGGACAATATGTTTCCCAGCATTCCAAAAGTACAAACGACTGGTATTCCAAAAGTGTATAATCCTTTTGTAAACTCTTCTAAAGAACTTGCCTCTTCATTCATAGTATAATTAGTACCGTTCATATTGAGAACTGTTCAAACTTCGTCTTTCAAAGAATGAAGGCATGCAATTACTGCAACTTCACGTTATATATCAATCGTTTCCATTACTTAATTGTATCTCTGGTAGCTAAGTGTTATCCTAGAACCCTTAAAATGTATGAAGCCATAACCGTACACTTTTTTATGTATTATTTTTGTTATTTTCACCTGAGCGTATCTAAATATGCTATATCAACAAAACGTTTGTTTTAGAAATTGTCAGCAGTACGTTATAACATGTTCCTGACTAGTTTTAAACGATAATTTCCGCAACAAGTCGCCTGATGTTAAGGAACGCTCATGAAATGCAATGTCAGAAGCAGCGACCATATATAACAGGAAATTCCAATATTATATTTTCGCTGAAAAGGCTACTGTGCGCGACAGTGCTATTTCTAAAATATGTAAATCTGGCTTTCTGGCAGGCTGTCAGTGTGTATTCTACATATAAACCGTGGAGTTTATTCTGGGTGGCATGGTGGCACTACCGACCCGGAGGTCCGCGGTACGAATCCCGCCGGGACACTAGTAATTTCAGAAACGCTTTTGAGTGTTTCCACCCATCTAGAGATGAACTGGTTAGAAACCCAGAGGTAGTCCAACGTGTATCGGTGTATCGGGCATGTAAAATAACCAAGATATCTATTCGAAAAAGGGCTAGGGTCTTGTACCCGGATTTCTGCATTTGTCTCTCTCCAACCTACGCCTGTCAGGATTCTTGGCAAGTTCACCTGGTGAGATATCCTAGGGTCGACCGGAACTATAAACAATCAAAAGGAAAAAATAATTTATTCTACGATTAAGAATTTGATAGATTTTATCGCTGCAGAAGTGTACATAGCAAAGAAAAGTTTTACAATAGAAGTCCGAGGTTTTCCTTTCGCTAGAAAAAATAATTCTAACAGTTTTGAGTGGCTGACTACGAGAGAAGGAAATTTAAGAAAAATGATAATATTCTTTGGTAGCTGAATTTGCAAATTCATAATTACGCAAATATATCTACTACTCATTACCGGTAAATGTTCTGAGAAAATCTGGCTAATTTATAGACATTTTAAATAGTTATACACTTATCAAATTATCAGTATGAAACCTTGAAATATCAAAAGCATTTTTTATAATCATTAGACTGTCTGAAATAAATTGAATCGACAGAAAATCTTTCATCAAGGAGGCAGTGAAGTCATTTTGATCTGCTAGATCACAATCCAGTCGAACTCAGACCGAAGTTCTCTGGTCATTAGATTAATGCCAAGTTTCATAAATTGTAGTAGAAATATATCAACATGACTAGAATATCATACATAAATGTTTTGTTCTTGGTATATATAATGTATTTTTAAAACAGCATCTCGCGTGTTCTAAAGATAGAGTCAATCGTTGAACTCAGTGACTAGTGCAAAAAGAAAAACTATTTCATTTCTAATTACTTGTTTACCGTAATAGAAGTAACTACAATGAGGCGCGTGTAAGTTGCTAGTTTAACAGATTCTACAGATACTAGCTAGTGCTTCACAGCGTCGATCGAACTTTTGATCAGTTTAGCCAGTACATGCACGTCATAAACATGTGCACACATTCGGTGTTGACAACGGAGGGTTAACAATTTACTTATTGACGTGCCCATAAAATATTGCTAATAAAAGAACATAAAATACGCTTATATGGTCGGACTCGTTTCTTATATCATCATTGACATCATTACCTGGTGATTAAGCGAAAAGCGAAAGATCTCTGTTAAAACCGCTACAATGTATTTTCAAGAACAGGTGGTATACATGTAACGGGTCAAATGAGCGTCCCTGTAATTCATTATGACAAAAGCTGCGCGATATTTATTGATCATGCTCGTATATGCTTTGGTTTCTTATTACAAAAGAAACTGTCAGTAAACATAATCCCTTATATTGGACATTTGATTGATATTAACCCCAAGTTTCACATAGGACCCAAGTTGATGAAAATGATAAGACTGAAAATGTTGCCATTGTGGAGTGTTCACATTTGAGTTCAGTGCTGGAATGTCAAAAACCAACGATATCTAATTTAAAATGTAATCAGCCTGTTATAGAGATAATATTTATTATAATGTACATTTCTGCTCTTGCTAAAATTGGTGAACTTCGCTCGGAGGACACGAATTTGCCGATTGCATCATCGGTATTAAAATTAACTGTATTGACAGTATCATCGGTTCTTGTGTAAAAATGTATTATAGAGTATAATTATATTTGTTTGTTTGAGTGGAAATTGAATTTTTACATTATCACTCGCAAGCGTAGTGACATGACTGTTCACAT
The DNA here is from genome assembly GCA_022818135.1 of Saxidomus purpurata. Taxonomy (NCBI): domain Eukaryota; kingdom Metazoa; phylum Mollusca; class Bivalvia; order Venerida; family Veneridae; genus Saxidomus; species Saxidomus purpurata. Next base: position 40,555 of record JAFMSR010000627.1, on the reverse strand, counting down.
TCTGTAACATTTTATAATACTGTGACTGAAAAGAAGTTGTAAATGTGCTTGCTTTTCTTATATCAGTCATTGCATAACTTTATTACAAATTATGGCTTTAACCAAAATTCCATTTTTGCAATAGTTATAATTGCAGTGGAATGTTGACATTAGAACCCATTAAACAGTCTCAAATCTTTAAAATAAAAACATAATAACTTGAGTCACAGCTGTTTAATCTGACAAATAAATAAATACATTCTACACGATTTGAATAAAGAACTGTTTTGTCGTTTTGCATCCGATGAGCTCTCGTTTGTTTATGTATATACTTGTTGTAGCTATTTAGGTACATGTACATTTGCAATTAAATTAGAATAAGAAGAACTAATTGAGACAGAATGATCTAAATAATAATTAGTTCCTCTTATTTCATCATTACAATAATCAACAATAATAACATAAACTTATATAAATAACTTCCATGACGTAGACATTCTAAAGAACACTCATCTTTGACCATATATGGCGATATTGTTAGTACGACGACCTTACTTTCGAAAGTAGTCCAGCAAGGTCGACCAATATGAAACTATATCAAATTAAAGCGGCTCGCTCTCAGTTACCGTTGAAAAAAATATTTTCCAAAAATTGTCATTCTTATTCATAAATATAAAACTAAAGGCTAGAATAAAAAAATAAGCAAAAATCTAGGTAGGACTTTGCAGAAATCGATTGAAAAGGTCGGTTACACGGCACCGCTACACTATGACTTCATACTGAAATTTCAAAAGCGTTTGCAATGCTTTTGAATTTTGGTAGCGTATTTTCCGAAATTTAGAGATGTACGTGACATGAATTTATACTGGAGCCTTTTTATATCACCAGATGTTATAAAATACGGTATTTACATACAGTTTGAAGAAATTTATTATTTTACCAAAATCCGAGAGCGAGCAGCTTTAAAAGTACACGATTTCTTTCAAAATAAATTGTGTATTCTGTTGAAGCATGAGCTAAACCTGCATTTAATTTGTTTATAAATTCTTTGCACAAATTCGTTTTATTACAGACATGAATAAATAGATATTAATTGTGATAAGCTTAAACAGATGCCAAAAATAGGAAAGTATAACAAGCAAAGTATGTGCATATAAAGTAAGAAAGTCATTTTATCAAGAGTTGTCATTATATGTCATCAGTACCTCTGGAACGCCCTTGTCTCACTTCATATAATTAACAATGAACTTTATGATAGGAAATTGTCTGTATTTAATACCTTACTTTGTGCGAGGGGTGGAGCTTAAAACTGTTCTCTATCTGAAATAAATCACAGTTTCAATAGAGTTGTAAGCATAGAAAATTTGCTTAAATAAAAATCAGATTGAGATATGTTTGCTCGATAACGTTATTACTAGTAGGCTAAAACCGTAACTATTTTCGCAAACAGTGTTCTATCTATAACTTATTTCTATTTAAGACATAATCAAAATAAGTTTTCCACTACCGGTATGTAGATTCATACAAGTGCTTAAAGTAATGTGTGCATTTTATAGCTTTACTAATCGAAATAAATTTTAAAGTGACACTCCCAGTCAGTATCGGTAAAATCAGCGTTTAAAATGTATGTTGCGGTACCGTAAACCATTCAATACTCTATGTAAAGTGTTTGTTGTACAATTAATGGGTGGATAGCGATTTATTACAGAAAGCCTCAATGTGAGTTATTAGTGTTAAAATGGGGCATTTTTCAATATAGTTTGTTGTTTAAAAAAGAAGGCATAGAAGCAAAATAATTATGATATTATCATATACTTAAAGTAACAAATATCAAATGTCGCGTAGTGCAATGGGATAGTCGAGATTACATGGTTATTTTTGGTTGAAGCGGTTTTCCGATATGCTCTTCCCACTGTCATAAAAATACCTACGACAATTGATATACAAAAGGTTAAGCAGCACGTATTTGTGTACTCTATAAAAAGGTTCATGATTGACCTTTTCCACTGAAGGTTTGATTGGGATCGTCTGCGCCATTTTTAGCAAGGAGTTTTGATTATAACTCGTTCTATACCTACCTACGGGTCTAAAGCATGCAATATCAGCTAAATTGTTTACATATAACTAAAGTAAACTGATTCCGAATAAGAACCGCGGATGTATATCATTTTACAATGATACGCAAAAATAGGGGACGATTTACTATATATATATATATATATATATATATATATATATATATATATAAATAAAATGAAAATAATGACACTATATGAGTTTTCTATTTGTATTTGCCAACCGGTTTCACTATATCATCAGGGCAAATATAGCATACAATATAAATTACTTAGCAACGTAACGTCAAAGTTGTGTACACATGTGTACACAACGTCAAAAATGATGACGTCATCAGTTATTGTTTAATTTAGGCTTAAAAATGTCAATGAAATAGCGTTCTTTAGATAACCTAGCTGAAACATCATTACTATGAAATTTGTAAAAGGGAAATATTGAATATTTTGGGTCCTTTTTTGAACAATTATCTAAATGACCACTTAAAGGCAATTGTCTTGTCAACGGGTCTCTTATTTGTTGATCATGCACTGTCCTTCTATTACGAAGCTTATCACCTGTTTGGCCGATATAAAATTCTTTGCAACCATTACAAACTAATACGTATAAAACATTTTGTACAGTACAGTCCATATTCTCTTTAATATGAAACGTTTTGTTCTGTATTGAAAATGTAGATCCTTCAATAATAAAATGGCAAAGTCCGCATCTCGGGTCATTGCATTTTGAAACAGACGGGGTGGTCTTATGTTCATTAAATTCCGACTTAGTAAGCAGACGTTTTAAATTGGGAGGTTGCCTTTTACTTTTAATGATGTTAGTATTATTCATTATTCTTTTCATTATATCATCGTTATTTAAAATATCCATGTTATATTTAAGTATTCCGAAGACTTCTCTGTTTTTCGGATTATGTGTAGAAATAAACGGTATTACGCTTTCGTCTTTAGTTTCTTGGCTACTTAATAAAGTACTTCTAGGAATTTTCATTGCTTTAATAATTCCTGCTTTAATAACTTCCACTGGATATTTTCTCTTAAGAAGAATGTTTGCAAGTTCTATTAATCTCGTATTTAATATATTTTTTTCTGAAACTATTGTACAAATTCTACGTGCTAATGAAAATGGAATGTTTGTTTTTGTATGTTTCGGGTGGCAGGATTTGAAATCTAGGTATTGTTTAGAGTCAGTGGTTTTAAAAAAAATATCAGTTGTTATTACAGTTCCGTTCTTTATAACCATTATATCAAGAAAGGGTAAATTCTTGGTACTCTGTTGAATTTTAAATTTTATGTCTTTATGTAATGTATTTAACATGTTCTCAAAATGAATTAGGTCTAAAAGTGATCTTTCCCAAAAAATGAAGCAGTCGTCCAAATATCTTTTCCAATTGGTTTGAATATATTTAGCAAAGTGTTCGTCCTTTTCTTGTTTAATTTTATTATATAATATCTCTTCTAAATAACCCAAAACAAGAGTAGCATATGTAGGAGCGACTCTGGTACCCATGGCTGTACCTTTTGATTGATTGAAATATAATGAGTTAAAAGAAAAGTTATTGTTACTTAAAATAATTTTTAATCCTTCAATAATAAAATCCTTATTGAACCGTCCCGAAATTAACCCTGGATATTTATCTAACCAGAATGATATTGCTTCTAAACCTAATTGATGGGGAATATTAGAATATAAACTAACAATATCAAAAGAAATTAGCTGTGTGTATTCCGGAACAGATTTAGGTATACACTTTAGAAAATCTATATTATCTCTTAAGTAGCTATGCACATTCTGAAGAAAAGGTTTAAGTAGTATATCTAAAAGAGAGCTAAGACGACTAGTTTCACATTGCGGACCTGCAACTATTGGCCGAAGTTGTAAATCTTGTGGATTTAATATTTCAATATATTCAGACCTCTGTTCATTACATACTTTTTCAATAATTTTGCTTTTATGAATTTTAGGTAAACCATAAAAAGTACTACTTTTGAAATCAAAATTAAGTAGATAGTCTATTTCTTGTTTCGTTAAATTTCTGTATTTCTTCGTTAAATTTCTAATTTCATTAAATATTTCCTTTGTATTGCTGTTAGGCATAGATTTATAGTAAGACTCATCTGTCAACATTTCCAAAACTTTATTTTTATAGAAATCTGCATTCATTAAAACAATACCGCCACCTTTATCTGCTTCTTTTATTATGATAGAATTATCTTGCGCTAAAGATCTAATAGCTTTTCTTTGTTCTAAAGTGATATTATGTCTAATATCTTTATTATCCCTTGAAACATTATTACACCAAGTTTTAGTAGAAGTTATATATGCATCTAACTTATCGTTACGTCCGCATGGAGGGTAAAATTTGATTTATTTTTTACTAATGAAATATTTGTGTTAGCCTTTCCGTCAAAGTATTCCCGTAATCTTAATTTTCTAAAAAAATCAGTTAAATCATTATCAAGTTCATGTGAATTCCTTTTTTCAGGTGTAGGAGTAAATTTCAGACCCATCAACAAGACACTTTTTCTTTTTCATTAAGTTTACGATTTGAAAGATTATAAATTTTTGTATATGTTTTATTACAATCAGCTAGGTTACCCTATCTACATTTCGCGCTCCAGTGGGTCCGCCTCTAAACAAGAATCAAAAATTTTCTGGAGCGGCCACACCTGTTATATCAGTTGTCTGAGAATTGTTAGACCTGTCCCTCCAAGGTCTTCTCTGTTGTTTTTGAGATTCCCTTCTATTATGTTGTTGACGATTATTACGATTGAAATTTGAATAAAGTTTTAAAATAAAGTTTTGAATATCGGCATTTTTTATTTGTGGTCTGTTGGATTGTCTGTTTTGTTGTCTATTTGGTTGTCTGTTGTATTGTCTGTTTTGTTGCCTATTTGGATGTCTGTTGTATTGTCCGTTTTGTTGCCTATTTTGTCTGTTGTATTGTCCGTTTTGTTGCATATAAGTTCTGGTTTTTACTGCATCTGCATATGACTTTGGTCGTATTTGTCTGGATTCTTTGTAGGAATTACCTGTCTTAAAAAAGGGATTAGTGTTTTCGTATGTTTGCTTGAAATTAATTTCGTATGAATTGAGCCATCGCTCATTGTTATTCCATCTTTTATGTGAAATAACTTCATTCCGTGTAACATTTTGATCCACAATTGTTTTAAATGTTCTGCCACACGACCTGAACATTTTGATAATATGATTTCCTCCATTTCACTGTCTAATTTTCGGACTCTCTCAGTACATGAGGCTTCTCTTAATCTGATCATTTCAATTTCGTTTTGAAAGTCTTGAAAAACTAATTTTTCCTAAACATCTTTTGGTCCTCGTTCTCATTGGAAAATTCAAACTTTTGAAATTTTCTGGGAATTACAATAGGACTCCCAGCTATCCATTTTTCATAAAATATTAAATTTCCATTATTTCGTACTTTACCCCAGTAAGCGTTTCTTCTTGCGTTTAAGTTTTTCTCCCATATTGCTGCAATTCCAGCTTTGACACGCATTGCCTCGACTTCAAAAACATTATCATATATATGGGAGAAAAACTTAAACGCAAGAAGAAACGCTTACTGGGGTAAAGTACGAAATAATGGAAATTTAATATTTTATGAAAAATGGATAGCTGGGAGTCCTATTGTAATTCCCAGAAAATTTCAAAAGTTTGAATTTTCCAATGAGAACGAGAAGATGATAATGTTTTTGAAGTCGAGGCAATGCGTGTCAAAGCTGGAATTGCAGCAATATGGGAGAAAAACTTAAACGCAAGAAGAAACGCTTACTGGGGTAAAGTACGAAATAATGGAAATTTAATATTTTATGAAAAATGGATAGCTGGGAGTCCTATTGTAATTCCCAGAAAATTTCAAAAGTTTGAATTTTCCAATGAGAACGAGAAGATGATAATGTTTTTGAAGTCGAGGCAATGCGTGTCAAAGCTGGAATTGCAGCAATATGGGAGAAAAACTTAAACGCAAGAAGAAACGCTTACTGGGGTAAAGTACGAAATAATGGAAATTTAATATTTTATGAAAAATGGATAGCTGGGAGTCCTATTGTAATTCCCAGAAAATTTCAAAAGTTTGAATTTTCCAATGAGAACGAGGACCAAAAGATGTTTAGGGAAAAATTAGTTTTTCAAGACTTTCAAAACGAAATTGAAATGATCAGATTAAGAGAAGCCTCATGTACTGAGAGAGTCCGAAAATTAGACAGTGAAATGGAGGAAATCATATTATCAAAATGTTCAGGTCGTGTGGCAGAACATTTAAAACAATTGTGGATCAAAAATGTTACACGGAATGAAGTTATTTCACATAAAAGATGGAATAACAATGAGCGATGGCTCAATTCATACGAAATTAATTTCAAGCAAACATACGAAAACACTAATCCCTTTTTTAAGACAGGTAATTCCTACAAAGAATCCAGACAAATACGACCAAAGTCATATGCAGATGCAGTAAAAACCAGAACTTATATGCAACAAAACGGACAATACAACAGACAAAATAGGCAACAAAACGGACAATACAACAGACATCCAAATAGGCAACAAAACAGACAATACAACAGACAACCAAATAGACAACAAAACAGACAATCCAACAGACCACAAATAAAAAATGCCGATATTCAAAACTTTATTTTAAAACTTTATTCAAATTTCAATCGTAATAATCGTCAACAACATAATAGAAGGGAATCTCAAAAACAACAGAGAAGACCTTGGAGGGACAGGTCTAACAATTCTCAGACAACTGATATAACAGGTGTGGCCGCTCCAGAAAATTTTGATTCTTTTTTAGAGGCGGACCACAACTGGAGCAGCGAAATGTAGATAGAGGTAACCTAGCTGATTGTAATAAAACATATACAAAAATTTATAATCTTTCAAATCGTAAACTTAATGAAAAAGAAAAAAGTGTCTTGTTGATGGGTCTGAAATTTACTCCTACACCTGAAAAAAGGAATTCACATGAACTTGATAATGATTTAACTGATTTTTTTAGAAAATTAAGATTACGGGAATACTTTGACGGAAAGGCTAACACAAATATTTCATTAGTAAAAAATAAATCAAATTTTACCCCTCCATGCGGACGTAACGATAAGTTAGATGCATATATAACTTCTACTAAAACTTGGTGTAATAATGTTTCAAGGGATAATAAAGATATTAGACATAATATCACTTTTGAACAAAGAAAAGCTATTAGATCTTTAGCGCAAGATAATTCTATCATAATAAAAGAAGCAGATAAAGGTGGCGGTATTGTTTTAATGAATGCAGATTTCTATAAAAATAAAGTTTTGGAAATGTTGACAGATGAGCCTTACTATAAATCTATACCTAACAGCAATACAAAGGAAATATTTAATGAAATTAGAAATTTAACGAAGAAATACAGAAATTTAACGAAACAAGAAAAAGACTATCAACTTAATTTTGATTTCAAAACTAGTACTTTTTATGGTTTACCTAAAATTCATAAAAGCAAAATTATTGAAAAAGTATGTAATGAACAGAGGTCTGAATATATTGAAATATTAAATCCACAAGATTTACAACTTCGGCCAATAGTTGCAGGTCCGCAATGTGAAACTAGTCGTCTTAGCTCTCTTTTAGATATACTACTTAAACCTTTTCTTCAGAATGTGCATAGCTACTTAAGAGATAATATAGATTTTCTAAAGTGTATACCTAAATCTGTTCCGGAATACACACAGCTAATTTCTTTTGATATTGTTAGTTTATATTCTAATATTCCCCATCAATTAGGTTTAGAAGCAATATCATTCTGGTTAGATAAATATCCAGGGTTAATTTCGGGACGGTTCAATAAGGATTTTATTATTGAAGGATTAAAAACAACTGATATTTTTTTTAAAACCACTGACTCTAAACAATACCTAGATTTCAAATCCTGCCACCCGAAACATACAAAAACAAACATTCCATTTTCATTAGCACGTAGAATTTGTACAATAGTTTCAGAAAAAAATATATTAAATACGAGATTAATAGAACTTGCAAACATTCTTCTTAAGAGAAAATATCCAGTGGAAGTTATTAAAGCAGGAATTATTAAAGCAATGAAAATTCCTAGAAGTACTTTATTAAGTAGCCAAGAAACTAAAGACGAAAGCGTAATACCGTTTATTTCTACACATAATCCGAAAAACAGAGAAGTCTTCGGAATACTTAAATATAACATGGATATTTTAAATAACGATGATATAATGAAAAGAATAATGAATAATACTAAAATCATTAAAAGTAAAAGACAACTTCCCAATTTAAAACGTCTGCTTACTAAGTCGGAATTTAATGAACATAAGACCACCCCGTCTGTTTCAAAATGCAATGACCCGAGATGCGGACTTTGCCATTTTATTATTGAAGGATCTACATTTTCAATACAGAACAAAACGTTTCATATTAAAGAGAATATGGACTGTACTGTACAAAATGTTTTATACGTATTAGTTTGTAATGGTTGCAAAGAATTTTATATCGGCCAAACAGGTGATAAGCTTCGTAATAGAAGGACAGTGCATGATCAACAAATAAGAGACCCGTTGACAAGACAATTGCCTTTAAGTGGTCATTTAGATAATTGTTCAAAAAAGGACCCAAAATATTCAATATTTCCCTTTTACAAATTTCATAGTAATGATGTTTCAGCTAGGTTATCTAAAGAACGCTATTTCATTGACATTTTTAAGCCTAAATTAAACAATAACTGATGACGTCATACCCTATAGAAACACCCTATAGAAATAGATCGGATTTATTAACCCGCCAAATCTTGTGTGGAAAGAAAACATATCTTTTGGAGTTTCAGTGACAACATAATGTCTAAATCTGATCGTCATTTTAAAGAATGAAATTTTTTGACGCGCATTGTTTACAAATTCTCCATTTACGAATATATCCATTCATTTTTTAATTTTATTCAAATGTTTTTATTTCAAAGACTTGAGAATGTTTAATGGGTTCTAATGTCAACATTCCACTGCAATTATAACTATTGCAAGAATGGAATTTTGGTTTAAGCCATCATTTGTAATAAAGTTATGCAATGACTGATATAATAATTATAAGAAAACTAAGCACATTTGACGATGACGTCGTTTAAATGACGTCATAATCGCGATGCTTTCTGGTGACGTTTCCCGCGATTTTCGACATTTTATTGAGTTTGAGACATATAATAACAGAAAAATTGTTGGTATCGATGTCATATCACGATAATTTCACTCGTGAGCATCAAAAGTAGTTATTTAAAACTGCGCCACTCGTGAAAATATCACTTTTGGTGCCCACTCGGTAAAATTATAACGTGATATTACACCGAAACCAACAATTATCGTCAATGTATTCTCTATATATCTTTTACAAGAACTGATGATTCTTTCATTACAGTAAATCTTTGCAATCGGCAAAATCATGTCCTTTGAGTGAAGTGCACCTTTTTTAGCAGGAGATAATATGAATTACTTCTACTTCAGGCTGATTACATATCCTAATTTGATATCGTTGGTTTTTGACATTCTAACACTGAACTTAATTGTGAACACTCAAGATGGCAACATTTTCAGAATACGTTTTCAACATTTCAACACATTTCACAGCAAATTATTATTTTCGTTTTTTTTAACTTTTCACATCAACCATTTTCAGGTAGTGGTGGCAATAGTATAAACCTTACAATTGTGTTTGACAAAGTGTCTACTCTTAGCATAAATGAATCTGTTAGTGCAATTTCATAGCGGAGTTTATAAATAGTATCATGTTTAGATATACAACTGTAAATGATAGCACAATGCAACCCAATATGAACGAACTTTTGACACGTTATGCTAAAATTGGCGCAAACGATACTAATCAAACCTTCAGAGGGAACGGTCAACCATGAATCTTTTAATAGAGTACACAAATGACCTTTTGATAGTGGGAACAGTATTATTGTAAAACCGTTTCAATGTACAATGTATGTAAATTTCGATTAACTTGTATCCTTGGCAGACCTGGGTTCAGTTATTTTAAAAAGTAATTAATTAATTACAATTAAAACAGAAATTCTTCAATCAAATTACAATTATAATTACATGCTTTTTACAGAAGTAAATACTTTTATTACAATTATTTTAAGGAAAACAATTAATTATTTTTTAATTATTTGGCAATATATTCACAATTTCACATAGAATCATGTTACTATCAATAACATATTGAAAATGCAGATTTATAATTCCTCATTGAATTTTGAAAACTTGAACACTTAAAGTTTACTGTCTGTCAGTGAACACCATTTACAGATTCTTATTGCAATTCAATGGCTTAATATTCATCAATGGTTGAGCAACAGTTTCAGGTTCATATCCAGATTACATTTATACATTTTTAGATGGCAAGCAAGTGTGAAATTTATACCCCCAGGTGATAACAGCTACTGCGCAATAATCTGTATTTTTGCCATATGTTTGTGACACTTTTCTGCATGTAATTGAAGAGTAATTGAATTTAATTGACAATTAGTTTGCATTTGTTTGGATTTTAATTAATTAATTACAATTAAAATAATTGATTTCTGCCTCAATTATTAATTATTTTTCAATTAGTTGAAAAACCTGTAATTAATTACAATTAATTAAATTATAATTGTAATTGGACCCAGGTCTGATCCTTGGCTATGTCATATGATGCATTTAAATATGTGATCAGTTAAATTCCTTGTTGCACTACGCGAAATTTTACATCGGTATTTTATTCATTTCTTGCTTTTTTGCCTTCTGGTGCATTCACAAAGTGTGATGTGGGTTAACTATAATTATACCCCCCGAACACAAAGTGTTAGGAGGGTATACTGGATTCAGTTTGTCCGTCTGTCTGTCTGTCTGTCTGTCCGTCCGTCCGTTCGGCCGTCTGTAGACGGAATCTTGTGGACACTAGATCTCCAATACCCCTGGTCAGAAATTAATGATACTTCACACAAGTGATAAGTACAATGTCTAGTTGTGCATGGTCCATGTTTGGGGTCTCTAGGTCAAAGGTCAAGGTCACAGGGGCTCGGGATAGTAAAATCTTGTGGACGCTAAATCTCCAAAATCCTTGGTCAGAATTTGATGATACTTCACACAAGTGATAAGTGCAGTGCCTAGTTGTACATGGTTTATGTTTCGGGTCTCTAGGTCAAAGGTCAAGGTCACAGGGGCTCGAGATGGTAAGATCTTGTGGACGCTAAATCTCCAAAACCCCTGGTCAGAATTTAATGATACTTCACAGAAGTGAGAAGTATAATGCCTAGTTGTGCATGGTCTATGTTTCGGGTCTCTATGTCAAAGGTCAAGGTCACAGGGGCTCGAGATTGTAAAATCTTGTGGACGCTAAATATCCAAAAACCCTGGTCAGAATTTAATGATACTTCATAGAAGTGGTCCATGTTTCGGGTCACTAGATCAAAGGTCACAGGGGCTTGAGATAGTAAAATCTTGTACGCTTTCAGGGGCGTAACTAGGGCTTGGAGAATGTGTACGCAAGCATTCTAGGGGGGTTCCGGGGCATGCCCCCCCCCCCCGAAAAATACAAATGTTCAGCACATCAAGAGGACGTGTCGCGTGCAAGACCCACGTTCCTACCTCAAAGGTCAAGGTCACACTAAGAGCTTGAAGGTAATGGAATCCTGTATATATGTACACATTCGTGTCCGGACTATAACTTTGTCATGCATTGATTGATTTAAAAATAACTTGGCACAAATGTCAAGCACATCAAGCCGATGTGTCGCATGGATTTTAAAATTACCTACCACAATTATTGAGCACATGGAGAGGACCAAGACTGTGAGACACCTCTTTCGGGGGCATTTGTCACTTGTGAGGGACAGCTCTTGTTTTTCAGTGTTTTTAGATCGATGATTATCCGTCGTCCGTCGTCCGTCAACATTTTGATTCAAATGACATCTCCTCTGAAACCTCTACGCCAATGTTGATAAAACTATGCAGAAATGTTCCTTGCATAAAATTCTACCAAAATTGTTCAAAGAATTCCATTCCATGCAGAACTCTAGTTGCTATGGCAACAAATAGGAAAAAACTTTAAAAATCTTCTTCTCTGAAACCACAAGGCCTAGAGCTTAGATATTTGGCATGTAGCATTGTCTAGTGGATCTCTACCAAGATTGTTCAAATTATGACCCACGGGTCAAAATTGACTCCGCGCGGTTGGGCACTTAGTTTTTGCATAGATATATATAGGAAAAACTTTAAAAATCTTCTTCTCTGACACCACAAGGCCTAGAGCTAAGATATTTGGCATGTAGCATTGTCTAGTGGACCTCTACCAAGATTGTTCAAATTATGAGCCCCGGATCAAAATTGACCCCGCACCGGGGGTCACTTAGTTTTACATAGGCTTATGTAGGAAAAACTTTAAAAATCTTCTTCTCTGAAACCACAAGGCCTAGAGCTTAGATATTTGGCATGTAGCATTGGCTAGTGGACCTCTACCAAGATTGTTCAAATTATGACCTTCGGATCAAAATTGACCCCGCACGGGGGGGTCACTTAGTTTTACATAGGCTTATGTAGGAAAAACTTTAAAAATCTTCTTCTCTGAAACCACAAGGCCTAGAGCTTAGATATTTGGCATGTAGCATTGGCTAGTAGACCTCTACCAAGATTGTTCAAGTTATGACCTTCGGATCAAAATTGACCCCCGCACCGGGGGTCACTTAGTTTTACATAGGCTTATTTAGGGAAAACTTTAAAAATCTTTTTCTCTGAAACCACAAGGCCTAGAGCTTAGATATTTGGCATGTAGCATTGCCTAGTAGACCTCTTCAAAGTTGTTCAAATTATGCCCCTGGGGTCAAAACTGACCTTGCCCGGGTGGGGGGGATCATTTGTTTTACAAAGGCGTATATAGGAAAACTTATTTGGTATATAACATTATCTAGTGATCTTCCACCAGGCATGTGGACTTGTACCAAGGTGAGCGATATAGGGCCATCTTCGTATCTAAAATGTAGAGAAAGCATTTAAATACTCACTTCCGCGCTGTCTTTCTAATGACTTTACTATTCAATTAATTATTTCTCTTACAATAATGAATTTGAAAAAATAAATTATTTCACAAAAATGATATTTTGGCCTGGCAAACAGTGTTATTAAACCTAGATTTAGTAGTAAACCTTTAATTTGTATGTCAGGCAATATGCATATAGTGCTGACTTCAGAAACTCGAATTGACGGACGTAAATTACTATGGCTACGTTGCACTAGAAAAATCAAACAAACAACAACATAATCCGACGTACACGACATTTAACAACTTGTGTCAATTCATTAAAAAATAAGCACTAAATATCTACTGTTTTCGACCGAGGTTTTGATTCAAAACTTCTAAGAATGTTGCATTACATGTAACTCATAATTGACACAAAATTCATTATGAAGATGAAAGTAACAAAATGACACAAAATTCATTAAAGTAAGGAATTTTGCCTGATATTCAAATAGGCGAATATTTTTCATCAAAATGATTTTAATGCATTCTTCATTGCCTATTGAACATTTTTATGATCAAAACAGACTATACCCGTGTTTAGTAACATTGAGTTTCATGTGTAAACCAAAGAGCTCTCCTTTGGGCTGTTTCTGCATAAATTTCGAAAAACTTCAAAACTTCCAAAGAGAACTGAATAAATATTTCAGGAAATTTAGAACAATATATAAGGCATCGTTTGATTTATCAGATTGTATTACTAATCCGATGAAACCCATGTTTTTCAAAGTTGCAAATGTAGCCAAATATTATACTACAGTAGTAACTAACGCGAAAGTTCCATGTTTCTTGCTTTATACTAAATTGAATCCCGATAGTACGTGACTGAAACACTGGATTAGATATTCAATTATGCAAAGTCGAGCTTTAAATTAGCTTTAAAGTTGATAATTTTAGTACACGTACTAAATTTAGTTGATTGTATAATACACGACAGGCGGCGTGTTGTCTAAATATCTCGCGTCATGTGGTTGAAAATTTTACATTAACATAATGTCCAAAGATGATGATAACAAATTACATGTTTATTAAATCGACTGAGAACTATATTGGTAGCAACCAAATGGATTTTTTCAAGAGGGAACGTTAACTTCCATGTCATGAATTGTATTTATTGGAAAAAATTGCGGTTTGTAAATCATCGGGGCTACATCAAATAAAAGGCAAAATTCTCAAATTACGGAAATATTTGTTGTTAGTGTTCCATCAAACAATGTCTGATATTCCTTTCCCTAAAATATAAAAAAAGTCAAAACAGCGCAAGACACCGATCGCAGTTAAAAATTCTTCTGAAAGAAAGGAAATATATCGGCATATACCCCCTCCCCCTTCAGTTTATATTGCATTTTTAGACTTTTTGTTTTTATTAATTCTTGAGGACCATGTGTACGCAACGGCGTTTTTTGCGTACAGGTAGCTACGCGCCTGGCTTTTTATCTCCAAAACCGCTGGTCAGAATTTAATTATACTTCCCAGAAGCCTTAATAGTGCTGCAACATGATGAGCAAATGAAGCCTATTTCTAGAGGTAACCGGGGCACCCAATACCACATTTTGTATTATATATCAAAATGACCGCCAGGGTCTGTAGTTTCTGAAACTGCTTGTTGCAGTTGCCAAATCCGTGCCGCAACATGAATATCAGGGTGTAATTTACGTTACCCCTAAAATCTTAAAACAAAAGAAAAGAAGTTCACACTGAGTTATTACTCTGGTAACGCATGATATATTAGTAATTACATCATATTTGATAATAACAATTTGTGTACATAAATTATATCCATTCAAATTCTGTGTTTGACCATAGTAAAACATACGAGTGCCGTGTACTTTACATGACCTTACGTTACAAAATATTGTAATATAGATTTTATCATTTGTTATGATAAATTTTGATTATTGGTACAGATCAATGAAATAATCAACTAAGTCACACATTTTCTTTCTTATAAACACAGATTAGAATCCACATAACATGTACTTTACGCTATATCCATGTAATAATATGTTACTTTTTATAACAGAATATTAAGAAAAATGACAACATTGACGACAACTGCTTAACTTATAAAATACATTTGATATATGACATTTGCGAAATGATTTACTCTAACACATGTTATGAAGTAAATAAATCTGACATATGGAGCAGTATACTTTTTACGTTACTTTACGTTACTTTACGTTACTTTACGATAGAAATGCACTATACAATAGCCTTAACTATTGAGGTGCAAAGTGCATATTTTCTCATTTAAAATGTTTTTTTAATCTTTATAGTAGTAAAGATAAGAATTGAAACAAATGCATTTCACATAATCATTAAGCTCAACATAGATCTAAATTCTAAATACATCTTACATGTACATTTAGTACAGCAGATATATGACGGTTTACTATGCTACCATCACAAATTTTAAGATACAAGTACATTGTATGTAAATTATTCAAACAGGTTCTAAAAAATTAAAGACTCCCACATTTATCACAAAGGTCAATACATGTCATTTCCTATGGTTTGTTACACTGTCTTCATCAGTCAGATCTTAATTTGTAATTTACATGACTCTGCATTACTAACTTAATAGCATAGATAGGTTATACTGTAGATTATTTATTGGTATGTATGTTCATTTAATGACAAATCATAAAATGCTGACATGTTTTTGAAGTTGCTTACACCCAGCTTAATTTGAGAAAAGGACGTGTCAAGAAGCACTGAAATTTACATTACTTTACGTTATATAATAAAAAAATAAAAGGTAAATATTTATGAAATAAATTGTAAGTGTCTGGCAAGAATATGCTAATTTCGAGTTACTGCATAAGAATTTTTTGGATTTTTGCACACTGATTGTAGTTTATACTTTGTTGTTAGCCATATGCAATAATGAAAAACAAGATGATTTTGGTTATAGACGTTTAAACGTCAAATGAATAGAACATATATACAATTGAAAAATAAGCAAATGATCATTTTGTTGATATTTCGTTTTATTCATGATAAATGAGCATTCAGTGGGATATATAAGTAAGAAAATTACTAGTTAAAATATGAATATCTTAATGCTAGCAAATAAAAGAAAATAATGAAAAATCAACACTTATGCACAATCTTTTATAAATATTATCTGAATTGTTTTCTTTTTATTCATCAATTTAGATCGAGTAACGTAAATTACATAACTCTACTGAAGCTTTTTGCAGAACAAAATGCTAACCATTTTGAATATGCAAGGCCATAATTCAAACCTGTGAATACAGACATATGTGTGGTTAACATGTATCAGTGTGTACCTGTAGCTTCATTTTATCAGTGTTTAAGTGCACTCAAATGAATGGTTCCTTTTCAGTGACTACTTCCTTTGTGTTCTTATTCCACATAGAAGAAGTACCTTGTTAAGGAGCACATTGATTGGTGAAGAATTTTACTATCCCACAACATTTTATAACACGGATTATTTAATATTTAGGTGAATGTATGACATTGTAGCTTTACTACTGCATAAGATATGAAAGAGTTATGAATCAAAACGTTTATTTAGGTCCGTGATTAAAAGTAGTATTTTGTAGTTTACTTTACACAGAAATGTACGATAAAATATATTAAAGTCTGGATTATCAAATTTATCAATGACTGTATTGTTTACAGATAATGAATTCCAGGAATTTTATTTTTGAATTGAAATTGAAACGAGTGCATTTTGTTACATGTTCTGCTGCGCTTAATTTGTTAAATTACTGTTGCTTTCATAAGTTTTCATATAGTAACATGATATACACTGCAAAGTACCACTGACGGTTAAATGAATGAAGTGTTTAACATTAAATGTGCATTTAATGCGCTGCTTGGATAAATTCAGTGGCGCATGCATTAGTTTAATGCTTACTGTATATATCAATGTTTAATTCTTATCACTACTTGTAACGTAATGTTAAAATACTTTGAAATTGAGTAAGCAGTAAGCTTAACATAATGGGAGATGTACTTCTTTTCATTATCACACAACGTGAAGAAGTCACTTAAATTGCACCATAATAATATACTTCGATTAGATGATATAAATTCACAAAAGTTACATAATACTGTGAACCTGATGTATTAAGTAATCAGCATTTAGCGTAACAGTATATAACTTCGGTAAAGTATGATGTATACTATCGTAGTAATGTAAATTATATGTTAGTCACATTCAATTAATGAAATATGTTTAGCATTTGTCAAATTTAATGGATCAGGTGTGATTTCAGAGAAGGCTACGTTAAAAATATTTGACACACTCGTATATATTATGGTATTATGTCAATATCTGTACTAAACAAAGATGTAATCAAATTAGTCACACATAATATTCCTAATGACATGGGTTTTAATCCTTATTGTCTGTACATTGTATTATATCATTAATAAAAATGTTACTTCTTACCTCAAAAAGTCATTGGAAATCACATAGTGTTCAGTTCAAAGAAAATGTTGATTCATTAAATTTGACAAATCCTAAACATATTAATGCATTGAGTGTGACACATATATTATTTAAATTACTTTACGATACTTTAAGATTGAAGGTGTACTTTACTTTTTGATAATAAGTCATAAATAAATAGTTTCTTATTTTCTATGTTCATGATGCTTGCATATTTGTAGCCACTAGCCAGTGAATGAAATTGTATATATTACGTTACCACTTATATATGATACCCGACTATATTATCGTATATGACATTGAGATACATACAAATACAAAAACATCTTAATATTATATAATCTGTGTTAGGCCTAAAAAGTAGTCTGTTTCTTCCATAAATATTACATTAAAGACCTTGTAATAGCTGAAAACTGTTATGGGTACTCATCAAATTACAAAATCACACTAAAAAAAAAAATAAATAAAAAAATCACCTATCTACCGACCCATCTTTTTTCAGCATGTAACAAGAAACAGAAATATTTTTAGGCCTTATAAAAGGTTGTGGGATAGTAAAAGTCTTCCACAATTAATGTGCTCCTTAACGAGGTACTAATTCTAGGTGGAATAAGAACACAAAGGAAAAAGTCATTTAAAGGGAACCTTTCATTTTAGTGTGTGACAAAATGAAGCTACAGGTACACACTGAAACAATTTAACCATACATATGTCTTTATTCAAAGGTTGAAATTACCCATCAAATTACAAAATCACACTAAAATTTTTGTTTTTTTAAATTACCTACCTACCGACCCATCTTTTTTTAGCACGTTACAGGAAACAGAAATATTTTTAGGCCTTATAAAAGGTTTTGGATTGTAAAATTCTTCACCAATCAATGTGCTCCTTAGCAAGGTACTTATTCTAGGTGGAATAAGTACACAAAGGAAATAGTCACTTAAAAGGAACCATTCATTTGAGTGCACTTAAACACTGATAAAATGAAGCTACAGGTACACACTGATACACAAACTTAACCACAAATATGTCTTTATTCACAGGTTTGAATTATGGCCTTGCATATTCAAAATGGTTAGAATTTTGTTCTGCCAAAAGCTTCAGTAGAGTTATGTAATTTACGTTACTCGATCTACATTGATGAATAAAATAGAAAAACAAATTCAGATAATATTTATAAAATATTGTGCATAAGTGTAGATTTTTCATTATTTTCTTTTATTTGCTGGCATTAAGATATTCATATTTTACTTAGTAATCTTCTAACTTATATATCCCACTGAATGCTCATTTATCATGAATAAAACGAAATATCAACAAAATGATCATTTGCTTATTTTTCAATTGTATACATGTTCTATTCATTTGACGTTTAAACGTCTATAACCAAAATCATCTTGTTTTTCATTATTGCATATGGCTAGCAACAAAGTATAAACTACAATCAGTGTGCAAAAATCCAACCGTCAGTTTCGAACCGATACTCTTTCTTATGCAGTAACTCGAAATTAGCATATTCTTGCCAGACACTTACAATTTATTTCATAAATATTTACCTTTTATTTTTTTATTATATAACGTAAAGTAATGTAAATTTCAGTGCTTCTTGACACGTCCTTTTCTCAAATTAAGCTGGGTGTAAGAAACTTCGAATACATGTCAGCATTTTATGATTTGTCATTTAATGAACATACATACCAATAAATAAACTGCAGTATAAACTATCTATGCTATTAAGTTAGTAATGCAGAGTCATGTAAATTACAAATCAAGATCTGACTGATGAAGACAGTGTAACAAACCATAGGAAATGACATGTATTGACCTTTGTGATAAATGTGGGAGTCTTTAATTTTTTAGAACCTGTTTGAATAATTTACATACAATGTACTTGTATCTTAAAATTTGTGATGGTAACATAGTAAACCGTCATATATCTGCTGTACTAAATGTACATGTAAGATGTATTTAGAATTTAGATCTATGTTGTGCTGAAAGATTATGTGAAATGCATTTGTAATGTATTATTACATGGATATAGCGTAAAGTACATGTTATGTGGATTCTAATCTGTGTTCATTAGAAAGAAAATGTGTGACTTAGTTGATTATTTCATTGATCTGTACCAATAATCAAAATTTATCATAACAAATGATAAAATCTACATTACAATATTTTGTCATGTAAAGTACATGGTACTCGTATGTTTTACTATGGAGAAACATGATGACATCATAAATGCGTAATATAAGAATAAAGAATATAAAATATCAATTATACACTAAAAGATACGCTTCAACATAGAAAACACATGTGAAACTGTATATTTACTACTAGGCATGAGAAAAGGGAGAAAAGCATTTATAATTACAGGAACGTATTTTTCAATATTTTGACTTTTCCCTGAAATGACACAAAACTGACTGAAAAAAATAGCGTACATTACCGTTTTTATCAACATGATTCTAACGACATTGAAAAGTTTATAACAAGAGGTTATTACCACGGGGTTAGTGATATTGGCCCCTTTACAGTTACTTATTACTCAGTTTCACTTTCCTGACTGATACACAAACAAGGCTCTATGAGGATCTTAACCTAAATGCGTCAAGTACGTTTGATTTACTTCCACGATATTTTTTTCTAATGCTAAAGCTCTGTCGAATGAAATACAACCCAAGGAAATAAATGAATTTATTTTGAAAGTTTACCTTAAGTTGCTAAATTTCTGATACAAGAACAAGTTTGTTGAAGTTAAGCATCTATAACGACAAAAGGTCATGTAAATTAGTTTCATGAATAATATATAATATAACAACATCAAGTGAAAAATGTCTGCAATTATTTCATATCGCTTTTATTACATAATTATATACTCAATAATTATCATTTTGACATTAGCTTGGAACGTGAACTATCAAAAGAACTCTTTGAAAATCTTGATAATTATACTCCGGGAAAAGTTCACAGTGATTGCTGCAAATGCTAGGGTGAGCAGTAGTACTTATTGAAATCGTATAATAATACGAAATAAGTCTCTTAAAAATGTTCTATAAAGAAAGGAAAATAACATATAATTTACAAAATGGAATTAATGAGCTTACATATTGGATAAATTACCGTGAGACAAACCAGTTCGTAAAAAAACATACACCGTTTTTGGCATTTACAGCTGGTAATTAGATAATATTGTTAAATTCCAGGAAATGAACAAAACTGTGAACAATAGATTAACTCGAAAACATCGTAAACCTCAAGTTGATCTTAAGGTCGTAAGCATTTTTTCTACTAACTCAACTAGAGCTATCACTAAATGTGATTAATACCCCCAAAAGACTGCTTTATAAACATCTCACTGAAGTTGGCGGCCTAGCGGCCTGGCGGCCTAGCGGCCTGAAGTTGGCGGCCTAGCGGCCTGGCGGCCTAGCGGCCTGAAGTTGGCGGCCTAGCGGCCTGGCGGCCTAGCGGCCTGAAGTTGGCGGCCTAGCGGCCTGAAATTGACGGCTTATGTATTTTTAACAAAAATCACTTACGAAGTCTGTCATAAACCAATATAAAATATGAAAACTCAAATTAAAGCTCAACTGTACACAAAAAGTCATTGAAAATGTTACGCCTTGAATAAACAATCGAAGAAAAAAAGTCACTTAAAGCTCCACAGAATACACACAAAAAGTTAACCAAGTCGGTGGATTGAGAATTTTAACAAAAATTAACTTAGAATTATCGCCTTAAAAACAAAAAAACTCACATTTAATTTCAACTGAACACACTGAAAAAAACTGAAGTTGGCGGCCTGGCGGCCTAGCGGCCTGAAGTTGGCGGCCTAGCGGCCTAGCGGCCTGGCGGCCTAGCGGCCTAAAATTGACGGCTTATGTATTTTTTACAAAAATCACTTACAAATTATGCCATAAACCAATATAAAATATGAAAACTCAAATTAAAGCTCAACTGTACACAAAAAGTCATTGAAAATGTTACGCCTTGAATAAACAATCGAAGAAAAAAAGTCACTTAAAGCTCAACAGAATACACACAAAAAATTAACTAAGTCGGTGGATTGGGAATTTTAACAAAAATTAACTTAGAAATATCGCCTTAAAAACAAAAAAACTCACATTTAATTTCAACTGAACATACTGAAAAAAACTGAAGTTGGCGGCCTGGCGGCCTAGCGGCCTGAAGTTGGCGGCCTAGCGGCCTGGCGGCCTGAAGTTGGCGGCCTAGCGGCCTGAAATTGACGGCTTATGTATTTTTAACAAAAATCACTTACAAATTATGCCATAAACCAATATAAAATATGAAAACTCAAATTAAAGCTCAACTGTACACAAAAAGTCATTGAAAATGTTACGCCTTGAATAAACAATCGAAGAAAAAAAGTCACTTAAAGCTCAACAGAATACACACAAAAAATTAACCAAATCGGTGGATTGGGAATTTTAACAAAAATTAACTTAGAAATATCGCCTTAAAAACAAAAAACTCACATTTAATTTCAACTGAACATACTGAAAAAAACTGAAGTTGGCGGCCTGGCGGCCTAGCGGCCTGAAGTTGGCGGCCTAGCGGCCTGGCGGCCTAGCGGCCTGAAGTTGGCGGCCTAGCGGCCTGGCGGCCTAGCGGCCTGAAATTGACGGCTTATGTATTTTTAACAAAAATCACTTACAAATTATGCACTAAACCAATATAAAATATGAAAACTCAAATTAAAGCTCAACTGTACACAAAAAGTCATTGAAAATGTTACGCCTTGAATAAACAATCGAAGAAAAAAAGTCACTTAAAGCTCCACAGAATACACACAAAAAAGTTAACCAAGTCGGTGGATTGAGAATTTTAACAAAAATTAACTTAGAATTATCGCCTTAAAAACAAAAAAACTCACATTTAATTTCAACTGAACACACTGAAAAAAACTGAAGTTGGCGGCCTGGCGGCCTAGCGGCCTGAAGTTGGCGGCCTAGCGGCCTGGCGGCCTAGCGGCCTGAAATTGACGGCTTATGTATTTTTAACAAAAATCACTTACAAATTATGCCATAAACTAATATAAAATATGAAAACTCAAATTAAAGCTCAACTGTACACAAAAGTCATTGAAAATGTTACGCCTTGAATAAACAATCGAAGAAAAAAAGTCACTTAAAGCTCAACAGAATACACACAAAAAATTAACCAAGTCGGTGGATTGGGAATTTTAACAAAAATTAACTTAGAAATATCGCCTTAAAAACAAAAAAAACTCACATTTAATTTCAACTGAACACACTGAAAAAAACTGAAGTTGGCGGCCTGGCGGCCTGAAGTTGGCGGCCTAGCGGCCTGGCGGCCTAGCGGCCTGGCGGCCTAGCGGCCTGAAATTGACGGCTTATGTATTTTTAACAAAAATCACTTACAAATTATGCCATAAACCAATATAAAATATGAAAACTCAAATTAAAGCTCAACTGTACACAAAAAGTCATTGAAAATGTTACGTCTTGAATAAACAATCGAAGAAAAAAAGTCACTTAAAGCTCAACAGTATACACACAAAAAATTAACCAAGTCGGTGGATTGGGAATTTTAACAAAAATTAACCTAGAAATAACGCCTTAAAACAAAAAAACTCACATTTAATTTCAACTGAACACACTGAAAAAAATCTGAAGTTGGCGGCCTAGCGGCCTAGCGGCCTAGCGGCCTGAAGTTGGCGGCCTGGCGGCCTAGCGGCCTGAAATTGACCGCCTATGTTTTTTTAACAAAAAGCACTTACATATTCTGCCTTAAACAAATATATAATATAAAAACTTCAATTAAAGCTCAACTGTACACAAAAAGTCACTTAAAAAATTACGCCTTGAATAAACAATAAAAAAACTGACTTCAAGCTCAACAGAACACACACACACAAAAAACAAAGTCGGTGTACTACGAATTTTAGCAACAATAAAATTATAAATAACGCCTTTAAACAAAAACACTCACATCAAGTGTCGGCTGAACACACAAAAAGATATGTGCAGATAACGGCCTGGCGGCCTGAAGTTAGCGGCCCAGCGGCCTAGCGGCCTGAAGTTGGCGGCCTAGCGGCCTGGCGGCCTAGCAGTCTGAAATTGGCGGCCTATGAATTTTTAACAAAAATCACTTTCAAATTATGCCTTAAACAAATATATAATATAAAAAATCAAATTAAAGCTCAACTGTACATGGAAAGTCACTTAAAAAGTTACGCCTTGAATAATTAATCGAAACAAAAAACTCACTTAACTTAACTCAGAAAAACAAAGTCGGTGGACTGCGAATTTATGTATTGTTTAACAAACAATCACTTAAAATTATGCCTTGAATAAACAAATCGAACAAAACAAAAGCCGTTTAAGCATAAACAGACAATATAAAAACACGGTGATGTCTCTTAAACTCGCACCTTAAATTAAAGGGAATTCATGTGCTTTGGGTCAAGCTAGACCCAGTCAACTAGCCCAGCAGCCAAGGCGTGGCGTATTGGTTACATGGATAGCGGACTGTCTAATTGATAACTAGCTATCCACAATGTTGATCGTCGATTTGTTATGTTTATATAATCAGCTGGCTGTAAAATTATCTAAATAGAACCACATAATTTTGGGCTCAAACATGGAAGTCGAGTACGGGAAGTAAGGAGAAATGACAAAGAAAGATGGCTTCAATTAACAGTTATTATTCTTTTCTTTACAAAAGACTGCAGGCAATGCCCTCGAACATCATGTTCCTTCTGATGCGTGAGATATCATCCTAAAAAGTAAATAAAAAAGTTGTATGCATGAAAACTGTATAAATTAGTTTGTTACAAAACTGGAATCCACTTAACCGATTTAAAAATGTAAAGATTTCCACTGTTGAAAATTTTTATTTGAATGACGGTATTGTTTTTATTTCTATTTAAGTCATTGTTTTGCGATGAATTATTGAAACTTTAAACAAGAATTCAATTTTACATTGTTTTTGTTGTGTATGAAATTTGAAATACGATAACACTCTTTAATTAGATATATTACTACTTTTGCGTTTCTAAACCCGTCGAGTGTATTCAGAAGTTAAAACACAACATATTCATTTCATCATAAACAGGACGTAAAATGCTATGCGCTCATCAATTCGCTATTCTTATTGCAAACTGAACAATTTGTTCCAATGGCTGAGAACTAGTCGAATCATGAACTTAGGACTGGGATCTTGTCTGAAGTTTGTAATTCGTAATACGAGTCGCAATTAGTGAACTAGCAACTAGTATTTTTAACTTACATGCGAACTGCGAACTGGCAACAAGTCTGTCTTCAGACTGACCATTGAGAACTGGTAACTTTCATACAAGGACTGCCTTTTGGAAAACAGAAGCGATGATCTATCATTTAAAGAAATATAAAATCCATATCTGCTACCTACACATGAATAATATAATTTGTATGATTAATAATCATAATTTTACTTTTCTTGAAATATATATGACAAGTGTTTCTCGGAACTGAATGTCTTTTTGTGTAAATGTATATTGTTTTTTTCAAATACTATTTTCTTGGCCTCTGATTGTACTTTTGTTTATTCTCTAGAAGTCCACATTGTAAATAAGTGTTTGTATTGAGCATAGTCTTATGTGTTAACCTTCTTAAAGATTTTTTTTTCTTTTTTTATCATAATTCTGCAGTTTCCAATTCGGTAATTGAATCTCAAACTAATTACTGGTTTGCATTTTTCAGTTCGCAGTTCGAATCGCAATCTGCGAACTGCAGACTAGTTGCCAGTTCCCAATTTGAATCCAGAATAGTAAAAAGTCGCAATTCTAATAATGAACTGGTGACTGGTTTGCAATCAGCAAGTTGCAACAACAGCTGGGAACTAGTCGAATCGCGAACTGACAACAGTAAACTTGTCTGATGTTTGCAATTCACAATTCGAGCCGCGAACTGCGAACTACAGGCTAGTCTTAACTTTAATCGCAAACTGGGAAGTGGGTTAATCGCGAACTATTTGGAAGTTCCCGATTCTCTAATCGAATTGCAAACTAATAACTGTATAGCATATTGCAATTCACAACTCGAACCGCGAACTGCGAACTGACAATTTGTCTTTTGGTCGCAGTTGTAGTTTACAATTCAAATCGCGAAATGTCGCTTCTTAAAGAAAACGGATGACTGGTTTGCAATCAGCGATTCGAACCAAAAGTTGGAGAATGGAACTGGTAAGCAGTTCCCAATTCTTAATTCTAATCGAGACATGAGAACTGCAAACAAACTTTAAGGATATTGAAAATAGCAATACATGTACATGGCAGTTGTCAGTTTTCAGGTTCACATCGATACTGATTCTTCCTAAAACGCAAACAAAAGCCCGTACAATAAAGAAGTATAAATTTGGTAATGGTCCTTATCAACATCCCATCAAAATTCACCAAATTGATTTTAACAGATTACAGATCATGATGTTGATTACCTATAATAGTGAACGATAAGCATCCGTGTCACCAAACTTTACAGTTCTTATATTAGACCGTTTTTTAACTATTGAATGCCAAAATCTTTAAATTCATGAACTCATAAAAAGTTGTTAAATGCACAGTCTCTGTGACTTTAACTATACACACCGGAGCAAAGTTTATGCCCTTTCCACTTTTTCCAGCCGCAACACAGAGTGCATATTGGCAAACAAAAACACCACAGTCTTCATTGTTTGTCTGTTGAGGTAGGTACAAAATTTGAAAATTATTATAAATATGCAATTATTCACGATGTAGTATCCATACTTTGCTTTTAATTGAATATTCATTAACATAATCGAATAACTGGTTTTCAACCTTGCTAATATAAGCATTTGGTAAGAAACAACTTAATTATCTTATTTCTTTAAAATGTACAAATCAAATTATCAAGTAAAACTGGTTTACAACAAAAGAAATAAACTAAGATCTGAATGTAATTATGGTTACCTTTTTAATGTCATGATGCGCATGTCACTGAAAAAACTATTTTGGTCCTAAATTACGTACTACGTTTCTTTAAATCCAGAAATTAATCTTGGTATAATATCATTTAATTACTCGTAGACATGCTAAATAAATCAGACATTAAAATACAGTATATACTACAACTGAGTTTAAACATACAGCACCTCTACAGTTCTCACTACGTAACTGGCGTCACCTCTGCTATTCATGTATCGTCTGTAAATTAAAATGACAATACAATATGATTTGAAGGTAAATGTAAAACTATTTCATATAAAATTGCCTTATGCTTAACACGACATCCTTTAATAGAACTATATACCATGTCATGAACCCTTATGCAGTTATGCCAAATGTGTACACATATAAGTGGAATGAAACAAATATGCAAGGTTACAGTTCTTCAAACAAACCATGCAAGTCAGCGGAAGATAATTTTAAAGTTCTGGTGTCATAGGTCAATAGTGCCCTCTTCCTTTGCACCGATTAATTTTTTCAGTTAACAATCAAGGTCATCCACATCCCGAGCATTCTTGTAGCTAAAATATAGCTTTAGATGGCGTACAAATGTAAGAGAGTGACTAGGTTGTATCTTTCAAGATACCTTAATTATTTTCCAGGTATGTACAAATAGAAATGTGTTCCAACGCTCTAAACAATTCAAATAACTTATAAGCATAGTTAACTTTATGGTAAGAAAGAAATTAAAAGTTGTCAATGGTATTTTGAGGAACAGATCTTTTAAAATAGAAATGTATAACATTTTTCTGATTTGTTGCAATATATTTTTCTTACCACGAAACTCTGATATATGGTTATAAACATTTTTGTAAGTGTTAACAGCTTTTTTAAGATCTTTCATAAATTCTTAGATACGGTCTCAGAGCAATTCTACGAGAATACGTCATATTTTCTATCAACTTGTGTTTGGAGGTGTTATTTGCTTTAAACACGATTTATAAGAACAAAATTACCTCAGCATTTCAGCTGGATGTCGACCTCCACTGGTCATTGAGTTGTATACATGTATTGTAGCTTCAGGCTCGTGTATGACCTGAAGAAAGCATGTTTTCATTTCGTAACTCTACATTCATTGGAGCTATGTGTTTCTCAACTTGACAAAAGGCATTGAGTGTGTAAACCGTTCTTTGTCTTTTATTGTACTTTAGGCAATTATTGTGAGTTTGATAAATGTAATATATTTAATACCGAACCAATATAACCCTGGAAAACGCTAATAAATAACAAGTCCATATCCTTAAGTTTGGATATATTTGTCATGACCTCTTGATCATAAACAATTCATGTAGATTGCTGTGTACTTAAGTTTCTCTGTCTAAATACAAAAGAAACTTAACCAATATGACGAGTATAACTATGAAAATATTTATTATCACCAACATGTCTAATAGCTTTCACAATATAATGCATGTTGAAAATGTGTAATACATTATGATTTTGATTAAAATCATCTTACCAAAAGCGTCCAGTGTTTCCTATATATAACAGGGACTAAAATGGTTCCCTTGTTAAACAAGTCTCCGTTCACAAATTTCTCCGGGGATTTCCCAGACACCAAGCACTGGAAAAAGAATACATCTAGTGCTGCTACATCTCTGTAATTGGTAGCAATGAGGGACATGTATCCGTTTATCACCTGTAAAAATAGAAACAATGCAATGTTTCCAGTTATGAAATGATTCTGAATTATGTAGTAAACTTGACTTTTTTTTTCATTTCAAGTAACCGTAACCTAACATGTGTGTAGTAATTGAACCATACACTGTTCATAATACGCCTGTTAAGACTGATCTTCTTAGAAAATAAAACAAATCATTCGTAAAACCCTATTTTCTGAACCCTCAGAGGGTATTACCTTTTGATCCGGGGTCCTAATTTGAAAAATGTAAGTAGAGGTCCGCTAGAAAATGCCACATGATAAACATCTAAGCTCTAAGCCTTGTGGCTTCATAGAAGAAGATTTTTTTTTTTTAAGTTTTCCTATGTGTTGCCATACCAACTAGAGTTCTGCATAATATAATATTATTTGAACAACTTTGAAAAAGATCCATGCAAGGATCATCCCTGCATAGTTTCAACAACATTGGTCCAGTCATTTAAAAGGAGATATCGTTCTCATAAAATGGCGGACGGACGGACGACCGATGACTACGTACGTGGAACCCGGACGGTGAGTGATCATAATAGATCACCCTTGCACTTTCTGTCAGGTGAGCAAAAATATAACATAAACTTTCATTTCAAGGAACGAACTGATAGGGTACTATAGTATGTATGCATAAAGTGTGTATCAGTGAAAGTGTTTCATTATTATAAACTGTTTCTGCTAGAAGAATATTAACCGTCAATTTAATGTATTCATACCTGATCATTCAGCCAAGTATTTGGATTCAGTGTTGACACATCAAGGCCGGATAGGAGTATTTCTCCACACGTGGCTATTTCCGCATACGGACATTTTTCGATCAGTGCATTTACGTCAGCCATAGTCATTTTCCCATAAAAAAGCACGTAAGCGGATCTCTGAAAGATTTAAAAACAAAACATATATTCAATATCATTTTTCAAGATATATCATTCAAAGGTTCAAGGTTGTCATTTTACTTTCAGGCCATAACACGTGTTTCAATCTGCGAATCGTAACCTTAAAGAAGTCACTTCAAAATTAGTTATTCAATAGAAAGCAAGAACCAAAAAAGTATTAAAATGACAATTGTTCAAAGTAGGAAGCTATTGTCGTTTTCTGGAAATATTTGAGATTGGGGTCATGATGGGGTGATAAAGTTGAACAAGTTCTTTTGTGTTTCAAATTAATTATCTTTTACAAGCAGCCTGAACTATTCAATGCAGTAAAGATTTCAACAATAGTATCGAATCTTGTGCTTTTTCTATGACAAGATTGTAGGACCACATTCGTAACAGATCGCATTTGTAACAGGTGTATCAAATGAGATCGCATATGTAACAAGTGTATCACATGAGATCGCATATGTAACAGAAATCAAGCACACATGTGACAATTCTTGAGACGAATGTTAACGATGCCGACTTTTGATGTGACATCTGATCACATTTGTCACAGCTCACTTTCTATCGGTAAAATGAACAAAAAAGGGCATTTTTACATCTGAATCCCATTTGTAAAATGTTTAGCTCTCTTATACGAAGTGACAAAGTAAGCTATTGTGATCAACCTTTGTACGTCGTCTGTAATGTTAACATTTCTATAGATAACTGCACGACCACACAAACTCCGCTATTTCACGGCGGGATTATATTAAGAGAAGGCATATTGTCTCACCGACGGGCTCAGTGGGGTGAGGGTTATTAATAAAAAAGGTGTATTTTGTTTAAATTTGATAGACATAAGATCGAAGCACATGGCCGACCCCTCCTAGACTTAAGGCTAACGAATCCGTCAGTGACAAGTTGCATATAATATGTTCCAGGACATGGGAACTTCCTGTTTGTCACTTAAAACATCTCTGGATGACGAAAGATAGCTACAAATGTATGTCTCCACCGGGTTTGAATCAGTGACCTAAGCATGTTGATCTTCATTTCAGCTAGTCGAGGTAGCAGTACAAGTAGATGAGGTTGTAATCATATTACAGGGGTAGTGGCAGCGAATGCCGAAATGATAATAAAAATTGAGCCACGTCACGGGAAAATTGGCATTGCACATTTTCGTGAATTTCCGGAAAGTGTATATCTAGGCTGACCAGTGCATTTATGCATCTGAATAAGGGTCAGATAATTTCATACTTTGAAACAACAGCGAACGATGTGGGACCTGATCAGACTGTGCGGATGCGCAGGCCGATCGTAGCCAAGACTTGTCACAAAGCCTCGGAGATTACCGAAAGCCAAGTTTCTTATGATGCGGCTCAAATAATTTTATGACGTCGCTAACTTGTGATGTTGCTTATTGCAGTTATTTAATGATGTTGCGATGAAAACCAACTGATTAAACATTTGCATTATAAACATCAACATTAAACATAAGTGCTTCTCATATCAACCCCCATGTTGGACAAACACATTCGTAACACATTTTACCTGCGACGAATGCGATCGCATACGTACGAAATATGTTACAAATGCGATCTGTTACGAATGTGGTCCTACAAAGCTCTAAGCTTATCGAGTCTCTCTCGAGTCCACTTCCTGGAAAAAGAACAGTACTGGTGTCATATGAAGACCGGTCGTGACCCCAGTGCGGTTCAAACCTGCAGCCTCCGGGATGAGCGGCAGACACCTTAACCTCTACACCACAGCTTTTCACTTCACATCTGATATATATCAATTTCCTTGTCATGACGTTTACAACACAGATATCAAGGAATGTGTGGGCTTTTCAATATTTGCAAGCACGTTTTTGCCAGAAGTCGAACCATAACTGTGAGCTATTTGAATTTTCGTGATACATTTAAAGAAGTATCACTGTCGCTCCTTATATGGCAATATTAATATCATGCAATAAATCTTCTGAAATTGAAAATACAGCTCTATTGTATTTGACAGTTTTGAATTCAATCTTAATGAACGAAAGAGTGTTGTGGGCCGAAACAGCTCTTACACTAAGAAAATCAACTTATATAAAAAAAATATGGATGTAACATACAATTCATATCGGTTAACTTGGTTTGCAGTTCGCAGTTCGCGATTCGAATCACGAAATGTCGCTATTCTAAAAGTGAACTGATTAACCATGGTTAGCAATCAGCAATTCGAACCATAAGTTGGGATAAAGTGGAATCGTTAACTTAGAACAGGGAACTTGGCTGAAGTTAACAATTCTCAATCCTGCGAACTGCGACCTGCGAAACATAGAAAAAAAATGACAATACATTTACCATGGTATTGAAAAAATTATGCAAGCTCAGAGATTCCTGCGCAATTAGTCAATACAATTTATAATTTTGAAAAATATTACTAAAATTTTCAAATATAGTGCAACGAAAGTGTTATGGGGAAACAGTTACGACGTTACTACTTGTAGCATCAACGGACGCAACATTTCCCCATGCAATATTTTTATTTTTATTTTTTCCGTTTTGCACAATTAAGTATTGCAGACGGACACACCTCAGACAGGAACGGATGAACTTGAACGGACGGTGTATGTAACCTTCATTTTATTATTAAATTATATCGCATATTATCTGTAAAGCATCACTAGCTTATTGGTTTGGTATAAAAAAACAGTTGTCAACTCACCAATTTAGCATCCAGGTTTCCAGACCAAGAATGTTCTTCTTTAACACAGTCTAGTGCCGGAGTCCACTTTGTCTTGAAATAAAACAAAAATGCGGCGTCGCAAGCGCTCGTTATCAACGCTTGACCATGGGCGTATTAGCCCTTGGTCAACAACTACTTAATAATGCGAAATAATAACTGACCAATGTGGCATTTTAAAGTATTCCTTGCTTTTCTTTGGTTAGACAGCAGTAGTTCAAAAGTTCAAATCGTTTATTACGATTCAGGCCAGCTGCACAACCAACTTATTATGCAATAATAGAGAGTTATCGACCGAAGTATGTTCCGATTAAATGTTTTCTCGTTAGATGGATCTAGGCCTATATAAACCGATGTTATCGTAATATTTTGAAGAAATACTTTACCAAAAATGCTACGATCACGGTCACTATTTGAAAGACTATTTTATTACAAGTAGTTGAGAAACAAATCATGCTTCACGAATTTTCATAACAGGACTCTGTGACGACATCAGCATGTAATTGAGACAACAACTTTCAGACATACTGATTTTTTAAGTCTCTGTATATTGTAAACATATAAAGGTAACACAGTACTAAATTTTCTCATATCAATCATTTTATAACATTTTTGAAAGGCTGGTACTGGATGCACCCTTTCACGTCACCCTTTCACGTCAACTACGGGACAAATAAAAGGGATAGCTCCAATCAGGGAGCCTCATAAAAGGTACTAATGACAATAATTCTACTAACTACCTAATGTATAGCCTCAGTAGTAAACATGTCATCTAAGTTTTATTATATTACCCCAAACCATGTCGCATATATGGCTCAGGATGGACGGAGGGACGGACCGATGGACATACAACGACAAATTTATATCCAGGAATGATAACCATTTGTTGCTATAAGGATGCTGTATCACTGGCAGTATCTGTTAAGCTCGATCCTGTGTTGTTAAATCATATCAAAATTTAAAAAAAAACGCATTATTCGGAAAAGCTGTATCTGATTCTACAAATATTCATCTACGTGGTTGCTAGTATATATAATATAACTAAATCTCTTCTATATCCCTCTTAATAGTAATTACTGACGAATGTATGGGTACATAAATGAAAAATCACCATATCAAAAGGTTTGGATATAACATAACCGTGAAAAATATATCGATTATAGTAAGGCCTAAAGAAATATGTTTGTTTCAGGTATCATGCCCCAAAAATAGGGTAGGTAGGGAGGCAGTGTTTTTTTTTAAATATTTTTTATTCTCAAAAAAACAAAAATCAACATAAATTTTGATGAATTCATGCTAAAAACTAATAACTCGCAAAAAAATATTCTAGGGTCGGGGCAAAAATATATAGTAGGTCGGGAAAACTGAAACAAACATATTCTTTTTTTTACGCCTAATCGTCATCATAATGCTGAAAGATATGTCTGTGTTGTATAAATCAGTGTTGTGCAACGGGCTTATCAAAATTTCATGTGTCTGCTATTAAGCGTGACTGTGAGTTTAATTTTATTTTATTTATTGAGACAAGCGTGATTTTTAAGTCATTTTTAAAAATACATAGGCGGTCAATTTCAGGCCGCTAGGCCGCCAACTTCAGGCCGCTGGTGTTTTTGTTTAAAGGCGTTATTTCTAAGTTTATTGTTGTTAAAATTCGCAGTACACCGACTTTGTTTGTGTGTGTGTGTGTTCTGTTGAGCTTGAAGTGAATTTTTTGTTTCGATTGTTTATTCAAGGCGTAATCTTTTAAGTGACTTTTTGTGTACAGTTGAGCTTTAATTTGAGTTTTTATATTATATATTTGTTTAAGGCATAATATGTAAGTGATTTTTGTTAAAAAAACATAGGCGATCAATTTCAGGCCGCTAGGCCGCCAACTTCAGGCCGCTAGGCCGCCAGGCCGCCAACTTCAGTTTTTTTCAGTGTGTTCAGTTGAAATTAAATGTGAGTTTTTTTTGTTTTTAAGGCGATATTTCTAAGTTAATTCTGTTAAAATTCCCAATCCACCGACTTGGTTAATTTTTTGTGTGTATTCTGTTGAGCTTTAAGTGACTTTTTTTCTTCGATTGTTTATTCAAGGCGTAACATTTTCAATGACTTTTGTGTACAGTTGAGCTTTAATTTGAGTTTTCGTATTTTATATTGGTTTACAGCATAAATTGTAAGTGATTTTTGTTAAAAATACATAAGCCGTCAATTTCAGGCCGCTAGGCCGCCAGGCCGCTAGGCCGCCAACTTCAGGGAGATTTTATAAACTGAGAAAGTTCGTAGTAACAGAATACCTTGCAAACAAACTAAAGAGAGATATTGTTCTTGGCAATAACTCTGTAATTTGTCAAGATAGAGTTATGGTTCTTGTACACTGCACTTCCTCTCAATGTGCTTGACCATTGTATGAAGTTGTATTGAATTCCAACCAATAGTTTTCGAATAATGCTCCGGACAAGTAAAAGTAACAAAGGGCAATAACTCTGAAATGAGTCAAGATAGAGTTATTGTTCTTTCGCACTGCACTTCCTGTCATTGTGCTTGACCATTTTATGAAGTTGTATTGAATTCCAACCAGAAGTTTTCGAATAATGCTCCGGACAAGGAAATGTAACAAAGGGCAATAACTCTGTAATGAGTCAAGATTGAGTTATGGTTACTGTGCACTGCACTTCCTCTCATTGTGCTTGACCATTGTTTGAAGTTGTTTTGAATTCCAACTAGTACTTTACGAATTATGCTCCGGACAAGGAAAAGTAACAAAGGGCAATAACTCTGTAATGAGTCAAGATGGAGTTATGGTTCTTGTGCACTGCACTTCCTCTCAATGTACTTGACCATTGTATGAGGTTATACTGAATTGCAACCAGTAGTTTTCAAGGAATGCTCTGGAGAAGAAAAAATAACAAAGGGCAATAACTCTGAAAATACTCTAGATAGAGTTATGGTTCTTGTACTCTGCATTTCCTCTCATTGTGCTTCATCATTGTATGAAATTGTATTGAATTCCAACCAGAAGTTTTCAAGTTATGCTCCGGACAAGGAAAAGCAACAAAGGGCAATAACTCTGTAATTAGTCAAGATGGAGTTATGGTTCTTCTGCACTGCACTTCCTCTCAATGTGCTTGACCATTGTATGAAGTTGTATTGAATTCCAACCAGTAGTTTTCAAGTTATGCTCCGGACAAGGAAAAGTAACAAAGGGCAATAACTCTGTAATTAGTCAAGATGGAGTTATAGTTCTTGTGCACTGCACTTCCTCTCAATGTGCTTGACCATTGTATGAAGTTGTATTGAATTCCAACCAGTAGCTTTCAAGTTACGCTCCGGACAAGGAAAACTAACAAAGGGCAATAACTCTGTAATTAGTCAAGATGGAGTTATAGTTCTTGTGCACTGCACTTCCTCTCAATGTGCTTGATCATTGTATGAAGTTGTATTGAATTCCAACAAGTAGTTTTCAAGTTATGCTCCGGACAAGGAAAATGCAACAGACCGCCCGACCGACCGACCGACCGACCGACCAACCACCGGGTGACTCCTATATACCCCCCTAAACTTCGTTTTGGGGGTATAAAAACCTCGTAAGTTACGGTGTCACCGTAAGTCTCACCTTAACTTAAGGTGACAAAATCGACCCCTTAACATCATCGTAACTATAGCTAACTACTTGAGAAAGACTTTTAAATTTACTTGATCTACCTTATAAAGACTAAGTTGTAATGTTTTCCTTTGAAGTTGCATATACGTATATAATTATGTTTTTGGTTTTACATCGAATATCAGTATATACATGTAGTTTCACTTTTCCATTCGCAAATCAGGCAGCTAGCTTCTTTTGAAAAACCGTTTCTTGCATAAAAGTAAGTTGTGTTTGGTTTACGTGTATCTCTGGTAGCAAATGATTTTGTCTTTGCGATCAGTGCAGATCATGATCATCATGCACATCCGTGCAGTCTTTAATTTTTTAGAACCTGTTTGAATATTTTACATGCAATGTACTTGTATCTTAAAATTTGTGATGGTAACATAGTAAACCATCATATATCTGCTGTACTAAATGTACATGTAAGATGTATTTAGAATTTAGATCTATGTTGAGCTTAAAGATTATGTGAAATGCATTTGTTTCAATTCTTATCTTTACTACTATAAAGATTACAAAAACATTTTAAATGAGAAAATATGCACTTTGCACCTCAATAGTTAAGGCTATTTTATAGTGCATTTCTATCTTATAGTAACGTAAAGTAACGTAAAGTACACTGCTCCATATGTCAGATTTATTCACTTCATAACATGTGGAGGAGTTAATCATTTCGTAAATGTCATATATCAAATGTATTTTATAAGTGAAGCAGTTGTCGTCAATGTTGTCATTTTTCTTAATATTCTGTTATAAAAAGTAACATATTATTACATGGATATAGCGTAAAGTACATGTTATGTGGATTCTAATCTGTGTTTATAAGAAAGAAAATGTGTGACTTAGTTGATTATTTCATTGATCTGTACCAATAATCAAAATTTATCATAACAAATGATAAAATCTACACTACAATATTTTGTAACGTAAGGTCATGTAAAGTACTTGGTACTCGTATGTTTTACTATGGTCAAACACAGAATTTGAATGGATAGAATTTATGTACACAAACTGTTATTATCAAATATGATGTAATTACTAATATATCATGCGTTACCAGAGTAATAATTTAGTGTGAACTTCTTTTCTTTTGTTTTTAGATTTTAGGGGTAACGTAAATTACACCCATATATTCATGTTGCGGCACGGCTTTGGCAACTGCAACAAGCAGTTTCAGAAACTACAGACCCTGGCGGTCATTTTGATATATAATACAAAATGTGGTATTGGGTGCCCCGGTCCCTCTCTCAATACTGCAATGAAGTTGCAGCACTATAAGTTGTGCAGGTCCGATAATCAAAGCATTAATTTTAAATACTGTGTCAGTGGGATGTTCGGGAGGTATTCATCACCTTCAGTGATAGTTCTAGTTTTGTCTGCAATCTATTTTGTCATTGTAGGATTTTGTGTATTATTTTTCTTAAGATGCGTTGGGTGTTGCGCTTGATGATGTCTGGGGACATCTACTTTTATTATCAAATAAATTGTGCGACTCTTGAGTATATTGTATTTTATCGTACTTTATAATTGGAAACATCCGGTACGTGTCAGTTACAATGTAATTAATTAAGTCGCTCATCTTACAAAGTCATTAAGTATGTTGGTGCTCCCACATCAACAGTATAAAACACAATTTTAGAGACAGTAATTCACAAATCCATTGTGCCCGTAAAGAATTTCGCCGGGTAGTGTTATGAAGCGACACTATTTTGAGCGCTTTTTCTCAGGAAACAAAGAAACTTCTGGAGCGACTTCACAATAAACAAAAATGAACAATTTATCACCATTTTTCAGCAACCACATCTACTTAAATTCAATGAATCTTTTCAGGAACCAAGCTAATAATGACGTCATAATTTAGAATGGTATCGTGACGTCATCTGCTTTCCATCTTATGATGAGGTAAAACATTTTCATTTTTTCTTATATTGCAGTTCATATATTGTATCATAAAAGTTCCATAATCAGGAGTGATGCCCCTACTCCGAATCGTTTGCTATACTCTTGTATTTTCAAATTGTGTGATATGTCTCGGTCCAAACTTGCATATTTTTGTTACCCGTGTTAAATTCGTAGACTGTTTTGTAATTCTACATTGCAAACAATATTTTCTTGAACCTTAGAACAAAACAAATATATATAAGTAGTTACATACTGTTAAGGGTACTTTTAAATAATGCTAGTATTTCTAGCAGGGGTTGGGCAACAGAAAGATAGAGTCTATTTTTTTTCTTACGGTGAAATGTCTTCAAAATTTGCAAACTAGTCAGTTAATACGGGAAAAACAAGGTTCCCGCCTGTAGGTTACACGTAAATAAAAAATTATTTATGAATTGAATGTCAAATGAATTTACAATAATTTTATATAATACGTTATATAATGCGAAGTTAATTTCCACCAAGGCATTTATAGCCCATAGGCCTCTTCAGTGCCAACCACGCTTTGATTGAAGTATGTATGACATTGTATTCTGCGTGAAATATATGGTAGATGGTTAATGTGATATTGACTTCTAAGATTCGCTTTTCTGAGGTTTATCAGGTCATTTATGTACATGAAACAAACATGTCAATGCCAGACTATTTTGTCAGTTTGTACCAAAACGAAAGTGCATGACAAATGAATATGATCAAGTCTTTGAACTACCACCAGTCAAATTATGGGAAAGACTTAAAGCAAATAAAACTCAAATTAAGTTGGTTATTTTTCCTTCCCAGGGAGGAACAGTTAGAATTGTACAGACACACTTGGCTGAACAATACATCCCGGAAGCCGTTTTTCGGTGTGTTTCCGTTAGAAGTTAAACGTTTTGATATTGAAAATGCGTTCTGCTGATTGGATGGAACCAACTAACACAATAGCCGTTCATTTCCGTACACACTATATTATTACGTTACTGTGATTACTTCCATTTATATGGCAGTAACTTCACTGGGTAAGCTATTGCACGCTGGGCTTGCAGAAAATGCGTTTGATTTTGCATTGTGAGTTTGACAAACAGCTGAAATGAATGTTAATTTACATATCGTTAGCATAGCGTAGAAATATGCTAATATTGTTGCTAATATTGTTGCTGGAAGTATTGGAACTTAGCTTGTGACCATATCAAAGCAGATCTAGCGTGACGTAGTAAACGGTACGTGGAATATTAAACAAGAGCTGTCAGTAGGACAGCGCGCTCAACTTTTTTAGTGCTTGCCTATAAAACAAAACTTTGACAGTTAAGGGCACACAAGACTTTAACTAGGAATTTCTAAGTACAAATCAAGAAACATTTTCACAGAGTTATCTTCTCTTGCTTACAGATAGGTCTCATGATGGTACATAAGAACTCCAACTTCCAAAGTAATATCTCAAATGGTTAAGTCAACAAGTGGACAAGAATGAAAATTTTAACTGAGTTTCTAAGTCAAAAAGGGCCATAATTCAAATAAAATCCTTGACAGAATTACCATCTCCTGCCCATGTTTTGGGACCATGATGGTAAACAAGTATTCCAACTTTCAAATTAATATCTCAAACAGTTCAGTCAAAAAGTGGACTGGTACGAAAAACTTAACCAAGATTCTAAGTCGATAAAAGGCCTTAATTTTTAAAACAAATCCCTAACAGAGTTACCTTCTCTTGCGTACAGATGGGGGTAATGATGTGAAATAGCATTAAAAGTTTCAAAGCAATATCTCAAAGGGTTAAGGCAAAAAGTGGATTTTACCCATATTCAATGTATTTTCTAAGTAAAAAAGGGGCATAATTCTGTCAAAAACCTTGACAGAGTTATGTCCTCTTGTCTGTTGATGAAGGTCGTGATGGTAAACAAGTATGGTTAGTTTCAAAGCAATACCTCCAATGGTTTTGAAATAAAGTGAGGTGGTACGAAAAACTTAACCAAGCTCAATACACTTTTTAAGTAAAAAAAGGGCCATAATTCTGTCAAAAACCTTGACAGAGTTATGTACTCTTGTCTGTAGATGGAGGTTATGATGGTAAACAAGTATGGTAAGTTTCAAAGCCATACCTTTAATACTTCTGAAATAAAGTGAGGTGGTACGAAAAACTTAACCAAGGTGTGACGCCAACGCCGACGCCGACGCCGGGGCGAGTAGGATAGCTCCCCTTTTCATAGAAAAGTCGAGCTAAAAATGTAGACGTTATCAATCAAATACTTATGCCTTAATTTGCTTAGACTGTCGTATTTTGTACTTAAATAATATATATATAGACAGATGTGCCCTGGAAGGAACTTTTGGAATGCTATAACTTGTCAATTCAAAGCAAATATAAAAATAATGTGACCTATACTGAGTATCTGACTTTTGTTTCTCTCAAATCAAATCAAATCAAATTTTATTTCATGTCGTTATATCAGTGCAATAAACCTCAGCTATGCATAGCTATTGACCGACTATTTAACAATAACAGATATAACATACAAACAATACATGGAAGCAAGTTTAGTTTAGTTTAGTAGTTTATTTACGTCTCATCCAATACATGTACATAGTTAAACATTCATAAATAAGACATAAAACATGCATTGGCCATTCTATCACAGAATTACAAGAGACTACATGTATTCATACCATCAGACTGATTATATACACTAATTAAAAGCTAGATTACCATCGCTTATCAGACATTAAGAACTGCCATAAAAGTAATGACAGTAAAACACTGATGAGAGAAAGCTGGCACTAATGTGCATAAGTAAAAAATGTTTTAAGAGACCAAATATCAACCCTGATCAGATCAGAGATGAACAGATAAGCAATGATTACCTAAGCTGAACAACAGTAAAAAGACACAGTTGCTTAAAACAAATTGACATTATACACATTGAATAAAATCTATGCCCAGGATAAAATGGAACTTCTCCCTTCATGCATACTACACATGCATAATGTGGAGAATTTGCCTAAAAACAATTTAACCTGTGATGATTATTTACACATAAAAATATTTCTACGTTGCAGGGTCAAATAGCAGGTTTTTGCACACCACCTGATCATTGAAAGGTTAGTAAACAGGAACTGAAACTTCTCTACATCTGACATAGCTGTGAAACAAACGTCAACACTACTAGCCCTACAATATAGTTCTTGCCGAATATCTATATATAATGGACACTGGAACAGGACATGTAATTCA
>JAFMSR010000626.1:0-47508 GCA_022818135.1 Saxidomus purpurata | reverse complement strand
TGCCAAGCTTGTGACACATATCTATGGTCTGAAAACAAAAATGAAAAAAATATTAATTATTTCATATATTTATAATCACTTTCACGGAACACATTCAACAAAGCTTAGAGTAGGCTAAAGAGTAATTAACAAATAAACTTGTATCCCAATCTACCTAAATCAATGAAGGTTTGACATTTTCTCTCTACACTGTGTATATTATAGGCTTTATACTAGTTCAGTCATGATAATTAACTAAATTAGATAAATGATTTTGATAACTACTAATATAAACAGTTACACCCCTACGACAAGTGAACTTTTCAAGAATAATGTAACCCCTAATTGTCTTAAAGGTTAAGTATTTAACTCATTTCTTACAGAGAAAATCAAATGGAAAAGATTGAATCAGTCATACAGTAAGGATTAAAGTACTTTTTTCTTAATTTTGTTCTAAAGCCAAATTGAACATCAACATTTAATTATTTTGTATGTGTCAGTAATGAGTATCTAAGTCATTGATATAACTTTTGATGACAGTAATACAATCTTGGATATAAAAGATCAGTATATCAGAAACCATTCAATAATAATATCTCATAATTATGATGTGCACATATACAAACTTAGTGACCCAAGTCAATCAGTGTAGTGTTTTATGACCCTAGTATATTGCCAAGGGCAATACTGTCCTGTTAAAAAATGTAGCTTATGAAAACATTGCATAATATTGCATAATATTATGTAATGTGACCACATGGGTCCTAAGACATCAGTGATGGACTAACTTTTGTCTCAGCTACTGTTACAACATGTACAATAAATTTATAAAAGTTGGTAACTGAACTTCAAATAAATTTGCCAACAAATTAAGATAAGTATTAATAATTAAACTAATACTTTAAACATTTTAACATGAAGCCCAATAGTCTTTATAGATCCATGCCATGCATAGCTTTTAAAACTGAAATTTTTAAAGGTCATATAGGTAAATACTAGTACTTGATAGACAATAACTTAATCATGTTAATGGTATTCATTTATTGTAGTATATGCATTCAAATGAAACATTAACATGATTAACCTACAGTTTTGAGTGATGTAAGCTAACAAATTTGCTACAGCCTGATAAAAAGGTATACCTGTGCACTTCTTATAATTAACTTTTTTTCATTTTAGACTTTTGTAGAGATACATACTCTTAACTAATCATTAACCAAGAACTGTAACATTTATGTTATAGAAAGTAATTTTCAAAGAACTGAAATCTTTTTTAGAGTTCAACTGATTGGTAATGATAAAAATCTGCATTTTGTGTTGTATTTTGGTAACAAATACATAATTCCCAACAACCTTCCTCAACTGTCACACAATTATCTAAATAAGAATTAGTTTTGCAAATAGTCTGTTTGATATAATATAAATACATTTATTTGAATTGATATATGAAAACTTGCTGTATAATCTGTGAATTGTGAAATATTTAAGTAAATCCTAAATAAAGCGCTTTATTGTTGTCGCATGAAAAAAAATGTATTTAGACACATACCAGTAATTATGCAGGGTCTTATCAGACCTAGTGTTGTTAAATTGTATTCATGACATCTAAATGTTACAAAAAAAGAAATTTACAATTATTTATACTTGCTGAGAAAGTATTTTTCTAAACCTGATTATGTCTTTGACAGTAGACTGGTTGACTGATTTTAGAAAATGGGATGTGAAAAACTTTAATAAATACTTTCAATATTCCTCAGGGAATAATAATTATAACTGTTTTTCTATTGAAAACAACTCTTTAATTCAAATTTTCGGCAATATTGCCTTTTTCAAGAAATTTGTCTACACTTTTAAATTCACATGTTGATCATATTCATGACAAGCTTGATATTTTCATTCTTTAGCAAAATTGTAAATTAACCCTTGCACTGCTGAGCAACAATTGATCCAGCATTTGCGACTGATCACCTTGCTTAATTGATCATGATCTGCACTCTCGGCTATTCAGTTCTTGTTATCCCTTTGAACAAATAATATTGTTGTCAACTAATCTCATAGATTTGCATGAAATCATTGTGCATGTTTTTGTTTTCAATGGCAAAGATATGGCCCTATACTGTTTGACTTAGGGATGTCATTGATTAAAAATTTTGTATCGATATATCAATTTAGAAATATCAACGATACAGCGATATATCGATACATGGGAGTAAGTCTCTGACTACATATTCTACCAAATCTCTTGACTTTATTTGTACTATACATAATGGTTCTGGTGTATAATATTTATCAACCCTTGCAGTGCTGAACTTTTCTGCCTATGAGATTATTGAGACCACATTTCATTAAATTATCATTTGTTAGAGAAACACTGAACTCTGGGTAGGGTGACTGTTTATATTCTGGTTCAGTGGTGTTTTTGCCACTGACCGTTCCAAGGCGGTGCCCCACTGTGTTCCTTTAATTGTTCGTTTTGTCCTCGTGTGTTTGCTTTGTATGCTAGTGTGTGTTGGTAGTGTATATGTGTGTGTGTACATGATTGTGTGTGTGTGTCGTGTGTGTGTGCGTGTGTGTGTGTGTGTGTGTGTGTGTGTGTGTGTGTGTGTGTGTGTGTGTGTTGGTGGTGTGCACTTCTGGGT
Source organism: Saxidomus purpurata (assembly GCA_022818135.1). Taxonomy (NCBI): domain Eukaryota; kingdom Metazoa; phylum Mollusca; class Bivalvia; order Venerida; family Veneridae; genus Saxidomus; species Saxidomus purpurata. The sequence continues at coordinate 44,890 of JAFMSR010000626.1, read as the reverse complement.
GCTGTGGGGCTCGTTTTGGGGAGGCTGCGTTTTTGGTACGTGGCATTCCCTGTTTGATATTATTTTTGTTTTGATGGAATTTTCGAACGTGAAACTGTAGATCATTGCACGGTGTAACATTATTTGATATACGATTTTTCAAAACGGCAATCGATATCGAATCGAAAATGTTTTATCGTTCTCATAAACAGGCTCCTGGGTAGAACCTAGATAGTTTCCAGACATACAAAGAACTTGACCAAAGTAGGGCACGAACTTACAGTGGTGAGAGACAAGTGATCATCAGTCAGAGAACTTAACCACTCGGCCACAGATGCCACAATGTATGACCTATAATGTGATTTTTTAGTTATTCGTACCCAGGTACGAACCGACTTCGGCAAAATGTGGACATTTTCGTACCATTTTCTAACCACGCATAAAATCTAATAAAATACAACAATTACAACATGTTTAAAGCATAAAAATAAGTTTCAGTTATATACTTAAACGCGTAAAGGTTCATTTTTGACTAGTGTTTCAGGCGCTACAGTGCGGCATATCTTCAAAAACACTAAATGAACTAGTCAGGCCGCACACTTTTGATGATCCATATAGGGGCGTTGGCAATTTACAAAAAAATCTTTGTTTTTTACGTTGAATTCCCAGTTATTAAAAATTCAAGAGTACCTAGTCGATATTCGGCCACTTCCAATCCAAAAATATAGTATTCTTTCCCAACTATGGCAGAGCAACTTCCCAGAATGCATAGTAAGTTTTCCCGAAGTTTGTTTACATGATTGCAGCATTTCTGGAGGAAGCATTTGTGTGGCATCGATTTTTCGTTGCACTATAACATAACAGCGCACAGTACTGCGTGTTATGCATTACCAGTCTAATCCGATTCTGGGCCTGAATTTTAGTCCATGTCTCAGGGGAGGTAAATTTATTTCGACTTCCGGTTGTCAATGTCACATAAAGAAAAATATTACATGTTTTGTAAATCTTTTCCGAAAATGGACTTTTATCTCGCATAAATTTCCCAATTGAAAGGCTAAGGCCTCTTCTCAATTTCCTGATGAAAAGCCCTGCTGTTTCAAGTATTAGATAGAGTACTGTTGGCGAGAATAATTATGTTATTTCGAGAAGGTTACACCTCTGAGAAATGACGTAATTATTAGAGCCAACAGTTACTCTATCTGATTTGTATCATGGCACGTTGATTGACAGTTCTCATGCCATACAATATTGTGTGACGTAATATCATGTGACATAACAAAATTGTGTGGTAGCGACCCCAATCGTTTTTACTGAAAGAAAATCAATACATGTACTTGTTTGCTGTTTAAAGTGTTCTGTAGCCTACAAAATCACATACCGGAGCAATTAAGTGAATATTTGTTTTTCATTTTATTTCTATCCGGCCGATTGTAACTTTTCAAAATTGTAAATTGTAAAACAATAATCTAGGCAATAAAAAAAATCTGAAAAGTGTTCTCTTTTTCAGAAAGATCATGTCCTCTATTACAGTAATACAGTTCAGTGTTTTTCCTATACAAATATGCAGTAGCCATGATACAAATAAGAAAGACAGACATGCTTACGGTCTCCAATGAATAAAAGCACAGTTGCGATGAAATAGAAGATTAATTGCTTGTATTTTCGGAATCGCACATCCGGGTACGGATAATTAATTTACATTCGGGAAAGATGATTCCTCGGCTTTCTTCGCTGGTCTCTATGTATCTATAACTTTGAATAATACAATAACCAAGATTAGAAATGAAAGAAGACGATCTCCCAATACCTTGAAACTATAAGATTGCTTTCATAATTGTTGTTAAAATTGGTTGTTGGTAAAAGCTTTTTGTTTCGTTTAAAATAAATTTAAACATGCATATGAGCAGGGTCCGTATATTACATTATATTGTAATATACGGACCCTGATATGAATCAACAGTAAAGACAGAGTTTTCACCTTTTACTGAATGGAGAAATGAAAGCGACCTAATAATCAGATTGGTTAGCTGGTCAGTGTGACGTCACGGTTAATCTGAGAATAAACATCAAGTAAGCATTTTTTGCTGCTTCACAGGCTTTCACTGTATTTATCAATGAGGTACAAGAATGCTAGTCTCACTATTTCCGCTTCTAATGATTTTACAGGTTGACATTTTACAGTTGTCCGCCTTCTACGTCAAGTTTGAGGTGACAATAGTTGGGAACACATCCCAAACGAAATTCTGTTGGGCACTTATAATTAAACCCAATAAAATCCAATATATAAATGTATTTATTATGGATTTAATATGATAGGATTAAGTTTTAAAATGATGCTAACACAATTCTAAGTTACATTTATCTAATTACACACCTGCATCAATCGGTGTAATATGAAAATAAACGGCATATCGTACCTTATGTGTAAACTTGCATGTTTAGGTTTAACAGTCAGGGGTGTAACTTGTATAATTTTTTTTGAAAATAACTTCTGTAAGTGATATTTGCTAATAAAATTACTTCCCTTCGCTAAAAGAATTAACTCCCTTGAAAGTTGAGGTGACCAAAATAATGAAAATATTTCAAAATAACATATACAGGTTACTAATCAATATTTCAGTTTTTCTTGAATTTCTTCATTACTACCTCTGCAAATACCTTTAGATAAGAGGAAGAAATGTAGGTTCTTTCTTTATCTGTTTATAGCTGACAGTAATGTCTTTTCATTTAGACATAATGGATTTATTGCCAAAATTGTCTAACAGATGACCTGAAAAATGTCCTACTTTAAAGCCCTTGCATAAGGTTTGTCGATGCGTAACATATTTTGTTTCATGATCTTGAAGTTCAATGATCATAGAAATAGAAAAAAAATTGTGTAACTCCCCAGAAAATTTGTATTCTTGTGAAAAATGATGTTAAATCTTTGCAATGTTTGGACGAAAATAACTTGAATAAGTGATCATGACTGAAAAATAACTTATGAAGTGATTGATGAATAAAAGATAAATATAACTTGTACAAGTTATCTAAAATAACACTAAAATAACTTAAACAAGGTACACCCCTGAGGGCCCTGACTGTTTAAACAATTAGATTTTTATAAAGTGGTGAGGTTTTTCATAATTATTTAGTTTTCATTTAAAGTGATATTTAATTCATCATTTTAGACAGGAAAATTGTTTTTGAAAGTAGGTAAATTGTGTATTATGCACCTGTTTAGCCTCAATATTTCGACTGCAAGACTGACCGATTTTACAAACTGATATTGCATGCGAAGGGCGGCCATCGTATATAACAAAAAGCCCCGTTTGTTGGGCTAGCGCCGGTTGTACCTAATATTGAAACTACACTTTCTGCTTATTATGGAGCACATTAAAATTAGGCGTACTGGTTTCTTTCAATTAATCGGACAGAAACGGGACTTTTTTCTAAATAATTCTGTTAATATTACAGATAGAAACACGAAATTTTCACACAATGAACTTCGGTCTCAGCTGTGCGCATCCGTATACTTTGAGGAGGTCACAAAATATGTGTTTTTGTTCAATTCGAGTAATACAATAACCAGTGAAACGTCCCCGAAATAAACAACGTCCGTTCAATCATCCGGACAATTGTTTATTTGTGTAAAAAGTCTGTTATTTCATCAGATTTTTTTCTTTCTGGTTGATTTTCTCACATCATGCTCTGTAAGGCTAAAAGTAAACAAGTGTCATTCTCGCGAAAAGCAACTGGTAACTATTTATAGCATATTTATATATTAATTTTCCTGAACCGAGGTCCGTCATGGTTGCATTGATTTAGGTCTTAGTGTACTAAATGTGTTATTTAATGCTTCCAGTATCAATTTAACGAAAACAATCTACTTTTTTAAGATTTTAGTATTTTCTTTATGATTCGCAAGGCCTTCCCGATTCCCAACTGTTAAAAGTTTATTGAAACTAATGTTGAAACGGAATGTTAATATCGCTAAACATTTGCGCAGGTGCGCATGTGCATTGATATATTAAGCCCCCACGTGACAATGGCCGTCTGCAATCAAAACATAAGGCAAGTGCGGTACATATATATCAAATTCATTAATGCTGTTCACCTAAGTGATAAGTTGACTACACTGTCACAGACACGGAAAGCGTCTTCATGATCTGGGTATCTTCATTACACGTTGTATCAAATGATGTTTAATTACGTGCAAATCGAAATTGTCCGGATGATTGATCGTCTGGTTAACATGTAGCATACCAGTAGAGGTGCGACAGTTATGAAATATCAGATCTGTGAAAGGGGTCACATAGAAACGCCAAATTAAGTTGGCTACAAGAATGCTAATGAGTGCAAAAAGTCGTATTGCTTGGATAAATTTTGTAAGAAACGAAATAACGGCATTTAAAAAAAATATCTAGTAATAAGAATTATCATTTGAAAATCTAAATATTTTAAAAATATTCCTTATACACAGACTTAATTTTCTATGCAATTGTCCTAAGGTACGTGTTGACTAAATAGAGTACGAATTGACTACGGTACGAGGTGACCAGGTGTCTAGATACCGTGTAGCCTTTTATAAAAATGTAGCAATGACATCACTTGGTTTTATTCTGTTTTGCAAGACAGATGGTAACAGATTAGGAATATATTTGCCGAAGCACTTACCAATTCACAAAAGCATTTAGTTCGGTATACTTTGTCAAATATAAAACGTTGGCAGACATGTCTGCCTAAAATGTCCTGCTATATCATCTCGATGTTGATTGACTGCACGGTTAGTGTGCTTATTTGATTGGCCGCACGGTTAAATCCGGTTCTGCACGATACACGTTTTATTCATAGTTCTGATTGGCTACACGGTTAATCGAGCGTGAACCGTGAAGCGTGTGCCGTTCGTGTTGCACGCGAAAGAAACCGTGTACACGGGGAACCCACACGCAGGCGCCACTGTATACTATGTGTTTGTCTTTCTTTGGTGATGTCTAAAAGAAAAATTGTACACTTTCATAACGTTTAAATTTTATTTTATTTCATTTCATTTTGTGTATTATCTATGCTATCGTCCTCAGAAGGCCACATTGAAAATATATAAGTATTTATTTATATTTTTCATAATGTGTTTACCTTCTTTAAATAAAGATATGATGATGATGATGATGATGATGATGATGATGATTATTATTATGATTATAATGATGATGATTATTATTATTATTATTATTATTATAAAGAAACAAGTTAAAGATAAAATGTTTAACGTTTACATATACCATTCCATACACTAAGAATCATCTGATGTGTGAGCTTATGCGAAGTAAAAAAGATTTTCCCTTGTATATACAAGGGTCTAGTTTTAGCATGTTCCGATGGAACCCTGGTATATTGTGCACATTACCGCCAATTCTCCACAAACAAAGCGCAACATATATATCTTCCAGGTGAAAAAACGGTGTAGATTCCGATACTAAATAAAGTTTCTTCACAACGTTAAAGCTGGTTATATATCCAGTTCCAGAGCAATATCCAGGATAATACTTTTCCTTGTATGATTGTTCAGATGCATACCATTTCGATTTAGAATGTCTAATGGGCTTTGCCCTGTACGCACACGAGCCACCGATGCATGTTTCTAATTTTGCAGCAGCTTTTTGTATGTATTGTAATAAATTAGGAACATTCACATACATGTCATCATCAGTTTTCATAACAAATTTTGCTCCAACACAAAACCTCACCACCCATTTGAATCCCATGATTGTTTTATACGTTAGATTTGTATAGGTGTCGTCAAAATCCTCGTAGACAAAATCTTTATGTAACCTGTTCTCTTTAATAATAGTGTCAATTAGTTCCTGATTCTTTACGTGGCCCAGCAAAAATGCGTAACGAACGTTAGCAGTATTGTTTTTAGAATGAGTTAACCATGATTTTCGAATTGCATCACGAGCTTTTGAATTTTGATGTTGTGTAAATATCATTATGAATAAGTCAATCGAATGGCCAGGAACTGCTGAGTGACAAATTTGTTCATTTTTAATCACATACCTAAAATCATGCACAAAACACTTATTGCATGTAGTATTCCTTATATCTTGATGAGATTTTGAAGTATCTTTGACGATGTTGACCGCCCTGCATAATTTATCAGACGTAACGCTATGACCTCCAAGCTCTTGAAAAGTTTCACGTCTAACGGTTACCTTTTTTGTGAAATAGAAGTATAATTTTATTTCGTTTACAATCAAAATGATGAAAAGAAAACAAGAAAAAAGAAATACAGCATTTTTAATGTAGCTCCGAAAGTGTAACATCTCTCACAGTTCAGTTGTTTTTGTTGCGTGTATATTGCGTTTCTCTCTTTCTGTTTAACACAAGTTGAACAATGCAGCTTAATTATACAAGTTTTGAAGCGAAACACTTTTGCTATTGCAAAAAGTCAACAACAAAAAAACCTTCAGTAGTCAATAATATATGATAGGTGACCTGTTACTCGAAACATTGATACCTAATTGTTAAAACAGCTTTATAACAATGTCAGTCTCTCTTTTCCTCATACACAGCCTAATAGAAATTTGTCTTAATTAAATATATCCTCGCTAAGCTAAGATTTTACATTCGCAGCGAATATGATTATACTTTAAATGAAACAAAACATAAAATATTGAAGACAAAAATTGATTTATGTCTGACTGTTATTCCTTTACAATCTATACTGGTTTATGTATGAATATGTCAAACGATATGTCGGAATACGTAAATTACAACAAAAATAAATATAAAAGACGTTATACGGCTTTCCCGTTTCCTACTTCACTTTTGGATAATCAGGGAAAGTATGTTAAACACGCAATATGAATATATATCACTTATCATGTTTATCTTTGTGTAACCGTGCTTACACAATTGCCGTTAACAATATCGTGAACGTACATCGGTACGGTGCTCCTTAGAGCGTTATAGTCAACTAAGTGGTCGATTAAGGCATGTGCCAGTTCTTTTCTCTATCCACATTAAGAGGTGCATCCTTGACATTTAGGGTCGAGGAAATAGCTATTATTGTTGTTGCATATTATCTCTTACTGGACTAAACTGCAAATTTCAGTCAAATGGGTCATTTGAGAGCCGATGAAATTTCAGTCGAGACGTGATTGTGGTATTGGTATTCTAACAGACATCGGTCATAAATGTATTTACCCTCATCAATCTGGCTTAATAGCAGTTTTGATTGTCAGTATTCGCTGAATTGTTATACTTTCTCTTTTAACAACATGCCGATAAAATCAGCACGCAACGGTATGAATTTTTGTACTCACCAAACGCACCAGTACAGTCATCGCTCACAATTATATACAATTGTATACGGTACGATCATCTTTTAACCAAACGTTTTTCTTGTGAACTTATTCTATCTAATTGTGTGTTTGATAGCTGATTATTTCCATAATGTGACTTTGACTAGAAAAAAAGGCCCCAATTAGCATTATTAATTATTGCCCAAATGTAAAACAAAAAAAAAATTTTCACAAAAGTTCGACGAGACATAAACATAACGAAAATGGCATTCGCGATTATGCATAACATTGATTTTTTGAAAGACGATCGCTGCAGTTTAGATCTTGATTATTGTCAAATAATTTGATATATTAAAGATTGACATTTTCAATTCACACTTTCATAAAATATTTAAAGCAACATTTGTGATTCTTACTCATCTGAACCATCTTTCCCGGTCACAGTCAACTATTATATGTCATTGGTGTGTCTTTTCAAATCATGTTTAATTTTAAGCTGGAAAATATGTGCATGTCTTGCACAACTGTCAACTGTCACGCTCGTATAAAATCTTAAGAACACAAATAACAATAACATATTTTGCAATTTCGAAAAAAAATCGAGAATGCATTAACCCCATCACGTTTATGTAATTTAGAGGATGTGTTGTACCCACGCAACTGTTTAGTCTCGTCCTGTCCACCAAATATTTACTATACATGCAATAATAATCACACATGTCTAAGGTTACCCTGTAGCAGAATAGAGTAACATGTATCTGTCCAGCTTGCTTCTATAGCACAACTCCAACATACAGAAGTGAATCTATTTAATATATATTTAAACATTTAGGATATAAACAAACCAGTTGGCCGCATTTTTAATGTTTGCCATTTATTTATCCAGATAAAAAATCTAAAAAATATCTAAACCAGTAAAAGGAATAAGTTACAATTTCACGCTGTGGTTGCAAACATTGAGGAAAAGTGCTGAATTAATTTTGATTTATTTCTATTTCTATTATTATCCCCCTCTTGGGGTATAAAAACGTTCGCGGCAGTTTAGATTTACGGTTATATATCAAATTATTTGTATCTTTTAGTATTGTTTAAAAAAATATGCCAAAATAATCATTTTACGACGTTTTGTGACTTTTTAAAAAAGTATATGAAAAGGCTCGTTACATCTACATGGATGTAAACAAGATATTGATATAGTGATTTCTTTTTGTTTAGGATATGACGTTTTGAGACAAAAATAGATTTTAGAAATAAAAGGTACTTCTTTAATTAACAATTTGTTCACCTTGATAGTCGTCAAATTGTTTATTTGATAGTCATGCATTTATTTTATCAGACAGAAGTTGCCGAATATGTTCGTTTGTTTTCCAATTCAAATAGGGTCACGTACACAGGCAACTTCAAATGTTCGTCATAACATACTGTTCGACGTCGTGAACAATGTGTATCTAAACATGGACCTTTCCATTTATTTTATAAATTAGGGATTGAAGCATTGGTGCATATAAAGATAAATACATGGTAAAGGTGCTGGCTTCTAACGCTTGTATATTTATTTGTGTAATGTTTTAGAGAATGAATTCCATTTGTTACTAGAATGTCTAATTTACAATGATCTGAGAAAAATGTATATCAAAAAATATTATTGGTCAAGACCGAATATACCGAAATTGACTGAATTAATGAAATCTGAAAAAATTGGTATCAACAAGAATTAAGCTATGTTCGTACATTAAGTTTTTTGAGATTAGAAATCAATATTGTTTCTATTATAATTAATGTTTACCTCATGTACCTCACACTGTATATTTGTAGGGTAATGTACATGTTGACACTTGAAATTATGTCACTTACTGTTTATACATTGATATTTGCATGTATGCTCATGGCCATATGGTCTACTGCTTATGATAATAAACTGTCAAAACTATATCGTGGTTCGACCTCATGACTGAACAGTATTTTAATCTTTTTTATTCTTCTGTTTTTATAATTTATTTCTTGAAAACAATCGTAACTCTTGTAAAATATGTGATATATTGTTGTTTAAGAACTATTTAAAGTTTTTATTTTAATCGTGTTTATAGTCCATTCATTGACAAGACATGGTTGATACAAAATATGGCAAATATTCGTTATTTATATAATTTAACAAATTAAAGCTGGAAAAGTCAGCTATACATGACTTGCTCTGATCTAAAAGAAAATATATTTTAACTTATTCGTCCGTCTTGAAAGTAAGGTGTGATATGATAATGCCCGGAAATCGCCCACTCTTACCCAAAAAGGAGAAGGGAATTTCAGTGGTTATATCATCTAGGACACACAGTCGCACAATATTGCAGAAACATTTACGCCGCCATTTGTTTCTCCTGATAAAATAGGTCGAAATAAAAGTGAATTGACTTCAGCAAAGAAAGGTGATGAATACTTTACCTCTTTTCTTTCTTTTTTCCACTTCTCTTTCTGGCCATTTATCTACAGTCAGGCTTGTTTATGACAAAATAGCTGCAGTGGTGAATAGTGGACAAACCGCAAGTTGTTTGCACTATCTGAATGTTCAAAACGAGCACAACTAAATGAAAAAAAAACTGGCATAACAAACAAAGTCAGCATGCTGTTTTATGTGTCTCCATAACAGGATAAAAAGTCCAGCACAAAATGAACCGAATTACTAGTATTCTTACAGGTTACTGCATTCCCCGAGTTTTAAAAAGGAACACTATATTTCTACAGAGAAGGATACAAGGTCACCCATTACATTTTTCTGTAAAGTATTGCCGACTGCGTCCCCTCGGAAGATACGACCCAACAAATGTCCATCTAAAAATGTGTGATTTGCGGGCGTGATAAAGACTGTAAAATTCTAATGTGACATCTTAATGAAAGAAAGAGACAATTACGAAAGTCGAAAATTGTGATTGTAAAAGCTCAGATCAGTTGCTGAAAATTAGGCAAAAATGCTAAAAATACCACTATCGACAAAATATATGATTTTGTCAACTAAAGGGGACACCACACCACCACCAAGCCCGTGCCAACCTCTAGTCGTGCCCTGTAGCCCTATGTTCAGATTTGATGGAAATCATATTAAATATGGCCTGATGTATATATACGTGAAAAATACAAAAACTGTGCCGGAAAAAAGTAAATTATAGTAAAAGATAAGAACACAGTCCATGAGTTAAATCATTATTTGCAAACAGGTTTCGCTTTTTCTGCTCAACATAGCAAATATGGCGTCAAAATATGTGTAATTGCTAAATTTACTGAGGACGTCAGTTATATTCTTCAGTCTGAAAATAGGACGTCAATCAACGCTATTCAATTTTGGTTCAACAATGTTTATACGATGTTGCTGTCTAGATAACATAGCTGAAACGTCATTGCTATGAAATGGATAAATATAAAATTTAGGGTCTCTTTTGGTGCATGTATCTAAAGGTTCACTGAATGGTAAATGTCTCATTGATGGGTATCCTATCTGTTGTGCGTGAACTGTTCTTCCGTTTCTAAGTTTGTCTCCTGTTTCACCTATATACAATTCTTTACATCCATCGCAAACTAAAACATATAATACATTTTCCACGGTACAATCCATATTTTCCTTTGCATGAAATATTTCATTTTTCAGTTTTAAGAAAGATCCTTCTATTAGATAATTGCAAAGCCCACATCTCGGTTCCTTTCATCTATTTACGCTATGACGTGTTTGACTTTGTTTGAATTCTGAATTTATCATTTATCAAAAAGTGTTTTAAATTGGGTAGTTGTCTATTGTTTATTGTTTTTTCCATTTTCTAATCATGTTTTAATATTTCCATGTTGGTTTTGATTATTCCAAGCAATTCTCTGGTTTTTTTTGGTTTGCACGTAGAAATGTATGGTATTTTTTATAGCTTGAAGTAAGGTTGTTATAGAAATTTATAATGCTTTACTTTTACCTGTTTTTATTACTTCTTTCGGGAATGTTCTTTTAAGAAGGGTAGTGGCAAGTTCCTTTAGTCTAGTTTGTACAATGTGTTTGTCTGATACAATTGTACATATTCTCGTTGCAAGTGAAAACGGAATATTAACTACTAACTACTTAACTTTTCTATGTTTTGGATGACATGATTTAATATTTAGAAAAATGTTTTGAATCAGTGCTTTTTTTGCCTGGGGACTGAAAACACTGCATACAATTTAACTGTGCTACGTGCGAATAACAATGCCTTATGTGAAAGTAGTGCAAGACAGACAAGATCAATCTTTTGTTTGAATGTTGCATATGATAAGAACATATTACAAATAAAAAGAGTACATGCAACTTCAAACGATTGCAGAAAGGTATATAGCTTACGGGCTGCATTACACATGTGTTCTGTTTTAGAAATTAATGCGCTGTTAGCTGATTACGAAAGATTATCATATGCATATCACGGAAAAGTACAGATATTTACGGAAATTTACGGAAACGTACGGCGCTCGATATAAGAGTTTGTAGTTTGATTTTCAAATATCAGATGTTATTTCATTGACAACTTTGTTATTTACGAACGATTACATATATATTTACCTAAAAATAAATTTCTTTAAAAAAAGATAAATTTACGTACATTCCCGAGAAGGAACTTACGTGATCAAAATCACCCTTCATTTATCGAGGACGCTGCATGTCAAGGCCCGGTGAACGGTTTCACCCAAAATCATTTTTGGTTTTCTCTGTTATACACATTGTATAGTGCTGTATTTATATTTCATTGCTGGTATTGCTTTGTTTATTTCTGTTTCAAGGTCTTGTCCTTGGTACACAATAATCTTTGATCTACATCATCAGATCATATCGCTTGAAGTTGTACAAAGCGCAGATCGAATTATTTTTATTGGTTTAAACAATTTATAATGTTGACTATGTGATTATTTTTCATTTAACGTACGTTTTATAATAAAACAAAATTCCCTGCCACCCATATATTTGTTAATCATTCACTCATTCAGTCATATATTGAAGTTTGTCCTCTGCACTTTTCGACCCGCGCTTTAGGCAAGGTTCAGCGCAAAACACGTAGGTCAAAGTTTTTTTTTCGGGGAGTAAACCTATAGCCCCCAGGCCTTCAGCGCTCACAGCGTTTTGATATAATATATGTTGGTGGTTATTGAGGCTCCGTTCTTTATCACCATAACATCTAAAAACGCAAGTTTATGATATTATGTACTCTGTTGAATTTTGAATTTTATATCGTTATGGAGTGAGACAAGCACTGTTTCAAAGTATTATAAATCAACAGTAGATTTTTGCCAAAATATAAAGCAAGTATCCAAGAATATTTCCAGTTAGCTTGGAAATACTTGGAAACATCTTCACCTTTCTGTTTTTCAGCGTAGAATTTCTCTTCAAAATAACAAAAAACAGCATAAGTTGGAGCAACCCTTGTCCCAATTGCTGTACCTTTTAAGTTATTGTAATATTGATTATCAAATGAAAACAATATTATTTTATAAACTTATTGGTAGGCCTGAAAGTATAAAGCGTTTATCAAATCAATCTGTAATCAATTCTAGGTATTTGTTCAACCAAAATGAGATGGCTTCTAAACCTAATTCATGAGGAATATTTGTGTACAGACTTATCACTTCAAATGAAATAAAATGTGTATTTTCTGGTACTTTCTCTGGTAAAAATTTTAGAAAATAGATAGCATCTATTAAAAAATTTTGAACTTTTCCAGAAAAGGTTTCAATAAAATACCAAGAAAAGAACTTGAATGGCTCGTTTCACACTGAGGTCCAGCAAGTATCGGTCGAAATGTCAAATCTTCAGGATGGAGTAACACAATATATTCTAAGTTCCTTATACTGCACATTTCATGAATAATCTTGCTTTTATGAATTTTAGGAAGACCAAAAAAGGTGCTTGATTTAGTTTTAAAATTTAGAATAAAATGTATCTCCTGTTTGGTTAATTTTGTATTTTTGTCGATAAGTTCTTTGATTTTAGAAAATATTCCTTTTTTATTACAACCAGGTATAGATTTGTAGTTGGATTGTTAACATTTCAATAATTTTTTATAATAGTCTACACTCAACAGGTTTAGAAACGCAAATACTTCCGCTGTTGAACATTTTTATTTGAATGACGCTATTGTTTTTTTCTATTTCAGTCATTTTTTGCGATGCATTATTGTAACTTTTGCAAGAATTCAATTTTATATTGTTTATGTTGCGTTTGAAATTTGAATAAATTTGAAATACAATAACATTGTTAAAATTAATATTTTGCCGCTTTTGCGTTTCTAAACCTGTTGAGTGTATATTCATTATGACAATACCACCACCCTTATCTGCCTCTTTAATGATTATAGACATATCTTTTGCTAATGATTTAAAAGTTTTCAGTTGATTTAAAATTATGTTTAATGCTTTTACTGTTAGTTAAATCAATTAACACTAAGTTTTAGTTGTAGATATATGTGTTTTTAAATTTTAAATTGCAAAACTTATACGATATGTATTGCCTATTATGTAATTTTAATGCCTTAAAGCTGTTTTCCAGAAGTTGGCTGATTGTAGTAAAGACTTTAGATGAAGTGTAGTTAGGTAATGGAAAGCTTTCAATAAATTAGGTAGATTTTAAGCATAGAATGTTGTTCTTAAAATAACATGTTATGGTGTGTAAGCTTCAACGAAAGCAAGAGTTACAGTACATTGTAGTACAATTATTACATGTAAATAGTTGAAATTTGTTTTCAGCTTAATTATTGCTGGTATTATATCTGCAAAACCTCAAAGACATCAGTATTTTGTTTCATTTCAGTGACATGTTCTTTCTGATTATCGTTACGAAGAGTTTTCATCTTTCATAAGTTTTGTAAGTGCTACAAATTAGGTTTTCTGTTTATTTAACAAACATTACATACTAAGCTAATATGTAGTACTAGGTATTTATTTGAAATGTTAAAATACCTTTCATAGTATTTTGAAAAACAGTGAAGAAAATGTGGTAACACATAATACAATAATTTATTAAAACTCTTAAAACAGCAAATTCAATGTAATGTGAACACAGTATGTACATTTTGAAATGTCAGGAGATATTTCTTTACAACAGGGGATAATGTCACAGTGGTACTGTAGCGCCTGCGTGTAGATTCCTCGTGCACAAGTTTTACTTTTCCGTGTAAAACGAACGGTATACGGTACACACTGCACGCTTGATTAACCGTGTGGCTAATTAGATTCATTTGAAACGTGCACCGTGCAGCACTGACTTAGTTGTCACTTTTGGCGGCTCGGTGTATGTGCGTGCGTCCGTGCGTCCGTGTGTCCGATTTTGTCAAATTGGCACAAATGTTCACCATTATGAGACGGAGTGTCTTGCGCAAGAACCAGGTCCCTAGGTCTAAGGTCAAGGTCACACTTAGAGGTTAAAGTTCAAAGTCAAGAATATCTCTTCTTCAGGCATGGAGGGATTTTGATGCTACTTAGTACAAATGTTCACCACCATGGGCTACCCTTGTGTTTAGAATTACTTCCCTTTGTTGTTACTATAAATAGCTTATAGTGTAACGTTTTTATTACTGGCCGTAGAGAAAAATCGAGACCACTTGTCTGATGTACAACATGCATGTTACATCCAATATTCAGGTGTATTTTGACCCATCTCTACTTGGTAAGGAGTTAGCCCTTTTGACATATGGCAGGCTCAGCATGTTGCACGTGGACATTTAGTCTTACTTAAAACTATCTCTTATCTAAAACCAAATAAAACAGGATGCCAATGTCGGCTTGTTTTGATATATATGTTGAGTTAAAACGAAAATGGGTGGGGTACGTTACAGCATACTTTAGTAGAATAACTTGAGAGATGAAATAATTTATTTAGCGACACTAAATCTAATTGAAAGATAATAAGTTAAATTGATAGTTTACAAGGTAAATAAAATGCTGTTCTGGTTAACATGACGATTTGATGAAAGCAGAGAGAGATATATACAAGAGTCAAGACATTGTAAAGTCTACTTTGACTTTAGATACATTATGACATTAACCGTGTAGGTGAATGACTGGACCCTTCTCGTCAAAACTGCAATCTAAAATCTGGGAACATTTTTTTACTGTTTCTGCATTCAACTTCTCTAGGTAATATGCAATGTAATATGTTTTTTTTCCGCAAATTTGTGTCAATGAAGACAATTGTAAAAAAGACCTATGTTTCTGTGCTTTTCATTATTTTCTTTTTATTTGAATTATTCAGTAATAACAATAGGGAAGTGTATCGTCAGGCAAGTGGCGAAACAATTTTTATTGCGAAACAGAAGCGGGATACACAAGTCGGTTTGTGAAAGACTTGTAGTTTCTAAATTGATAATGGGGCTATCCGTAGACATCAGTTTCATCACCAATATGTTTTAGACGACACATTGCTTGGATAACTCCAGCGATTTTTCCTTAAAAAACTGGCACTGGTATCCTGCATGTTAACCGGACGTTCAATTATCCGGACAATTTAAATCTGCACGTAATTAAACAATTATCCTTTGATCGAACGTTATCATGGCTTAATATCATGGTTTAAGTCATATTTACAATGCAGGAAACAATATGTTAAAAATAGACAAAATGTATCTAGCACACTGGATGTTAAAACGGGAGTACCCAAAGGATCGATATTAGGTCCTTTGTTGTTTTTAATTTTTGTAAATGATCTACCTTTGATAGTAACAAATACAAATCTTGATATATATGCAGATAATTTCACTTTTGGCAAAAATGTATCGACTATAGAACATAATTTGCAGGAAAACCTTAACTACATTCAGCGCTGGATGTGATTTTAAAAGCATGGCCCTTAACCCTTTGAAAACTACACGTATGTTGTTAGGTTTATACTATTAGCTCGGGCATACCAAACTTTTGAACATTTTCCTTAGTAATAACATGATACAAAACGTAGAATAATAAATAAAGGAAGTTTGTTGTAAAATAAATGTAAAATTGAACCTCTTTAAAAGGATATCACGATATTTGACAAATGACATAAAAATGAATTATTACAATTCCTATATTCTGCCAGTGTTTGACTATTGCTTCAATATATGGAGGAATTGTAGTCAAACAAATATTTAACAAATTATCGAAACTGCAAAAACGATCTGCTAGAATAATCTTACAGCTTCCATTTAGAACTCCTTCATACACCATGTTTAAACGACTGTCCAGGTTGCCATTAGATGTACAATTTAAGTACCACATAGGCGTTCTTGTATGCAAGGCAGTTAACAAGCTAGCCCCCGACTATTTTTGTAGAGTAATCAAAAAATCCGAAAATAAAATCTACGCTTTACGGTCCGCAACAAATAGAGATCTTACAAGCTCAACACCGCAATCACAATACTTAAAGAAAACATTTGAATATTCAGGAATGTGTATCTGGAATGAGATTCCTGTAAGAACGAGAAACAGTAAAACCTTAAAGCATTTCTAATCTTTATTTTTCAAAATTCTCATAAATAATTTATAAGGAGAATCCAGATCATTGACTTTACCAACTGTACCAATTTTCCAACTGTATTTGCTAAAATTATAAAACGTTTTGTTAAAAGAGGTTACGACCCAACTGTTTTGAGACACACCGCATGTTTGGTGTTCAACCCGTTTACAGTTGGACGCTATGCTTCCCTCTTTGATTGTGTCTGACGGAAGAGGGGGAGGACTCTGTGATGGGCAGTTTTTAAATCCCACTGGGACGAAACTGTTTTGATTTCTGTCCTCTGGCCTGTTTCGTCGGGCCCTTAAGGGTGTTTCTCTTGGTGCTCTGCCTTCTGCAAAGGCATTGAGTACATACGTTTTTTGGTTCTCAAGGTTTGCTTTTTATATATTTATACACGAGCATTTTTGTGTTTACATACCATGCCTTTTGTTTCCATTGCGTGTGTTAGAGATTCACCTAGCAGGGATTACTTTTATTTACACTGTCCTGTGACTTTGGAACATGGTGGGGGTAAGAGTGAGGTTGGGTGCGCACCATAAACCGGTTTAAGCTCCCCAGTGGCGTTTTTGCCACTGACCGTTCCAAGGCGGTGCCCCACTGTGTTCCTTTAATTGTTCGTTTTGTCCTAGTGTGTTTGCTTTGTATGCTAGTGTGTGTTGGTAGTGTATATGTGTGTGTGTACATGATTGTGTGTGTGTGTGTGTTGGTGGTGTGCACTTCTGGGTGATGTGGGGCTCGTTTTGGGGAGGCTGCGTTTTTGGTACGTGGCATTCCCTGTTTGATATTATTTTTGTTTTTACCTTAACACAGTGTGAATGTGTTATAGCTTTTGAATTTAGTTCTGCTCAAATCAATCTTGTAACTTGCTATTGTTGTTTTGTTTATACTATGTATTGTGTAAGAAGGCCTCATGTTAGATGAGTTTTGTTTTAAACATATAAACTTAATGAGTTATCTTCTATAAATAAAGATTATTATTATTATTATTATTATTATTATTATAACGTTTAATGAAGATACTCATATCATGTAAACGCTTTCCGTGTATATGACAGTGTAGTCAACTTATCGCTTAGGACAGTGTATAGTCAGGCAAATGGCGAAACAATTTGTATCGCGATACAGAAGATGGATACACAAGCTGGTTTGCGCAATGCCTCTAGTTTCTAAATTAATCATGCAGCTATTCGTAGACATCAGTTTCATCACCAATAAGTTTTAGACGACACATACAGTAACGCGTTGACAACTCCAGCGATTGTTTCCTTTAAAAACTGGGACAATTTCATTCTGCACGTAATTAAAACAGTTATCCTTTGAAGACCATGTAAATGTTTTCCGTGTCTATGACAGTGTAGTCAATTTATCACTTAGGTGAACAACATCAATAAATTTGATATAATTATATGTACCGTACTTGGCTTATGTTTTGATTGCAGCCGGCCATTGTCACAGAGGAACTTAATATGTCAATGCACATGGGCAAATGTATAGCGATATTCACATTCACATTTCAACGCTAGTTTCTTTTAAGATTTAACAGTTGGGAATGGGAAAAGCCTTGCAAACTGTAAAGTTAATACTTAAATCTTAAAACATATATAGTCTTGTTTCCTTATAGCTGTTCATAGCATAATGTGAGAAAATCAACCAGAAAGAAAACAAATATGATGCAATAGCAGGTTTTTGAAACAAATAAACAATTATCCGGATAATTAAACAGACTTTGCATATGTGGGGGGGGCGTTTCATGGTTATTGTTTTACTCGCATTGAACTAGAAAACATATGTTGTGACCTCCGCAAAGTATACGGATGCGTACAGCTGAGACAGACGTTTGTTGTGTGAAAATTGTACGTCTATCTGCAATATTGGCAGAATAATTTTGAAAAAGTCCCGTTTCTGTCCAAATAGTTGAATGAAACCAGTTAGTAGATAAAATATAAAGTTTTGAATTGTTGTCGTGCTTTATCATCAAACATTACTCAGACTCATAGTTTTTATCTCAACACTCGCAAACATAAATCTATTTATTTTCTTCTTATTCAATCAAAGAAAAAGGTTAGCTGTAATTACATATGACTATTAAAGACTATTAAAATGGGCAAATAATAGTTTTTAAACTTTTGCCGCTGGACGGCCGATTAATTGATAATAAACAATCTATTAACAATAAAAGTTGTTCTGATGACTTGTCAAAAAACGTAGCCGCGTTTCAT
This sequence comes from Saxidomus purpurata, assembly GCA_022818135.1. NCBI lineage: Eukaryota > Metazoa > Mollusca > Bivalvia > Venerida > Veneridae > Saxidomus > Saxidomus purpurata. The sequence goes on along the minus strand of JAFMSR010000626.1, from coordinate 25,937 downwards.
TGGGTTAAGCGACAAACCGGTATCTGCGAAGAAAAAATGGCGGACAATGATGTTTGAAATTGAAAGTAGGGACACATTTTGACGTGTAAGTAGGCTTGTCGCATACTTTGAAATTTTTGAGTACTTTCATCAGGTGAAGAAAGATATATATACTTTTTAATAGGCTTTTCGTTTTAGCTTCGTAGGTGCAATACTTCGCCTGTTTGCCTGAACAAGGTATGAAACGATCGATGTTTACAAATGCAAAACGGTCGTCTCCGGGTATTCATTTGTCATTTCAAAGGCAAAAACAAGGGCTCTGTACATTTTTATACAAGTTAGCATTGCAGCTAAACCCACTGTAATTTGTTACTCACGCGTTTGCGAGAACACGACTGTATGCATATTTTAAGAACATTGTATTTGTTGTATGATGGACATTATGCGTAAATATTTGTCAAATATGTACGTATAGCGATTATAAATTAACGACGGCTGATACCAAAACTTGCGTAATACTCTCTGCAGAGACAAAAGAAGTGCTTGATACTCTGCAGAGACAAAAGAAGTGCGTGATACTCTCTGCAGAGACAAAAGAAGTGTGTGATACTGTATTTTTTCGGCCATATGGTCAATATTGTCACTGTTACCGGACCAACAATTTACAGTGGGTTTAGCTGCAATGGTAACTTGAATAACAAAGGACAGAGCCCTTGTTTTTGCCTTTGAAATGACGAAATAATACCCGGAGTCGACCGTTTTCCATTTGTAAACATCGATTGTTGCAGACAATTTTCAAGCAAATAAGCGAAGTATGGCACCTACGAAGCTAAAACGAAAAGTCTATTGAATATTATATATTTCTTCACCCGATGTAAGTACTCAACGATTTCAAAGTATGCTAAAAGTCTACTTACACGTCAAAATGTGCCATTGCTTTCATTTTCAAACAACTGCTTTCCGCCATTTTTCCTCCGCAGATACCGGTCAGTCGCTTAACCCTCTGAAGAAACGGGGCAACGTTCATCTCCCTGAAAAAATGATGTGCCAGTGGAGGTGAGAAAAATCTGATTATCAGTGACCTCGAGTTACCGCTGGTAGTTTTAGTAAGAAATCTATCTGGCAGGCCCTGAGTGGCCCTGGGTTCTCAACTTATCGATGCTCTAGTTATCCATGGTGATTTCTGGTTAAACATGTATGTAAAATTGCCGAGACCGACAGGAGTTCTTGAGTAATCCAGTGTTTTCGAGTTATAGATGTTCGAGTTTACCTGTACATGAAACTAAGTAAAAGCATTCCGATTGACTGTAATTGACTTTACATATATTTTTATATGAATTCTTAAATAAGTGTCTTCACTTGACCTTAGTCATAACGAGCCGAGCAGTATTAGGTCATCTTGATCGTCTCTTTCACAGTTTTGATAACTGAGGCTGATTTGCTATTGTAAATAAAAACATGTACAATGTATTCACGCAAAGTTTATAAAATTAGTAGACAATTAGTGAAAAATAATATATTTTGTTCAAAGGGATAAAAAACTTAAAAGTTGAGAGTGCAGATCATGATCAACCTGGGTGGATAATCATGTTGATCAGTCACAAAGGTAGGATAAATTGTTGCTCAGCAATGCAAGGAATAATTTAGAATTTTACTAAAATATAAAAAATATCACCAACATAATGCAACTTCACTCAACAAAGTCCTTTGTCTGGCTAAGCTTATGTCATGATGTTTGTTTGTCCGTTGTCCATCTGTCCGTAACTTGACCTCATTACATTCTACAGGTCAGAAACTGAAACACTGATCAATCCATAAAATACAAAATGCATATTTCCTTTAACATTTTATTCTTACCAATCAGTTGAACTTTTTAAAAAGATTTTGAATTCTTTGAAAGTTGCTTTCTATATTACATAACTGGTACTTTTACTTCGTTAATAAAGTTAAGAGTATGTATAACTACAAAAGTCTGAAATGAAAAAAAAAATGTTTATACAAGAGAAGTGCACAGGTATACCTTTTTATCAGGCTGTAGCAAATTTGTAAAAATAATGTTCATTTTAATGCATTTACTGCGTGTACTTTAAATTCCCCTTGGTCCAAAATTGGCATAGTACATGTAGTTATAATCCCTTCAATAGGTAACAATATGAAACTCATAATATTGAAAGAAATATTTTACGTAACTTTTACGTGTTATGAGCCTCTCAAAATTCAACAGAATTTCAAACAAGCTGAAGACATTTTACTGTTGCTTTACTTTGATTACCTTTTTTATTCTGAAACAACTACATACTTATAGGTAATTCTAAATTAGTGAAATGAATATATATTATGTTTGATAAGATTTTTCTGCCGACTAAGATCAGGGCCTTAAGATTGCTCAAGATTTTGATTTATATAGATGTAGACGGTATGTAAACTAATGTATGAACAATTATTTTCATCAGATTTTGTTCTACACATCACACCATTGCTGATGTACTGACAGGATATATATTTTTTCAAAACCTTGGAGTCTTTCGGATGAACTTTCAGCAAAGATTGCATCCTTTGATAGTCATAGATAAACAGAAGGCAAATTGGTTGAAAATTTCATGTGAAAGGCAAACTAAAAACAGAATACTTCAGCTGCACACATGTGAAAGACAGTCTAAATAACAGCAAACGACTTCAGCTGCACACATGTGAAAGGCAATCTAAATAACAACAGATGACTTCAGCTGCACACATGTGAAAGGCAATCTAAATAGCAACAGATGACTTCAGATGCACACCACGATATTCTTAAAGCACGAAAATGGTGAAACACATGAGAAATAAACTTCTCAAAGGTTGATTGGCTACACAAAATACAGGTTGTAACTCTGGCATATGTTAGTGCATGTTAAATGTGTTTTGTAACCTGGGCAACTAGAGTATTAGAACTGACATAGTAGTAACACTAATTTTGAACAATATCCTAAGTGAAAGTCATAATTATGCAAAGTATGGTAAAATATATTATATGAAAGGTAACATGATAACGATACAAAGTTATCAAAGGAAGTGGGAATTGATTAAAAGGAAACACATGGAAGCAAGGGACTGATATTCATGAAAATATGTTCCTGTATACTGCAAACTGTGGTGGAGAAAACCATATGAGACTTCTGTTAGCGTGCATTCTAAAGGGGTGCATCCTGAATTATAAAACATGTGATATATATGTGAAAAATACAAAAAAAATGTGCCGGAAAAAAGTTAAAAATATGAAAAGATAAAAACACAGTCCATGAGATAATTAAATTATTATTTGCCAACCGGTTTCGCTTTCCTGCTCAACAGGGCAAATATGGCGTCAAAATATATATATATATATAAAGAGAGAGAGAGAGAACAGCTGTAGAAATGGTGTTTAAACAATATTGTACAAGCATAATTCTTTATTCACGAACTAAATTTAGAAGAAAAAAATAGTTTCACAGGCCAAAATGTTTGTATAACATATGTGATCCAACTTGGAAATTTTTTTTCGCTGAGACCCACAGTCTTCACACTTCATATGATGATTGGTCGGAGTAGATGACCCCTATCGGTTTTTGGGGGTTGGTGGGTCAAAGTTCAAGGTCACAGTGACATGAACTTTGAAAATATTTTCCACTCAATGTATTGATATCTATTCACCAAGAGTCTTCAAACGTCATGGGATGATTGGTCTTACTGAGTAGATGATCTCTACTGGTTTTGGGGTTAGTAGATCATGGTCACAGTGAATTATCACAACTACTGTTCTAATGAAATTTAGGTTGAGTTCAAATATGCGCATCTGAGTTAAACATAACTAGGTTACCTAGTTAAAAATCGTGTGTACATTTATAGTAAATCATGTTACTTGGTCAGAAGATATTTCTTGTTAAGGTAAAAACGAACGTTTTGCATTGATAATGTATCGTTTTCTGCTGAAATTTGGTCACAAATGGTTATAAGTCATGTAACTAGGCCCAATGTTAGCGATATATTGCCATCTTGGCCCTTTTATTTCCTTTGGAAAAATAATTATTATTATCATGATTATCACTTGAAAGCAAAGAAAATGTAAAATATTTTTCATAAACTTTGAGATTAGATTGAGTCTTTTTAACCAATTCTAAAAAGGGTATACTGAGTAGTCTCCCTTACCAGAGGTTTTTCAATAATTATAATTTGTATCGATATATTTTTTCTTTCTAATAAATCTAATCGTTTTGAACGTGTTTAACAAATATTCGAAATATATTGAAAATCTAGTTTTGTCAGTTATTTCACTTTCACCGGTTTAAGCTCCCCAGTGGTGTTTTTGCCACTGACCGTTCCAAGGCGGTGCCCCACTGTGTTCCTTTAATTGTTCGTTTTGTCCTCGTGTGTTTGCTTTGTATGCTAGTGTGTGTTGGTAGTGTATATGTGTGTGTGTACATGATTGTGTGTGTGTGTCGTGTGTGTGTGCGTGTGTGTGTGTGTGTGTTGGTGGTGTGCACTTCTGGGTGCTGTGGGGCTCGTTTTGGGGAGGCTGCGTTTTTGGTACGTGGCATTCCCTGTTTGATATTATTTTTGTTTTTTTGTTTTCATTATTTTTAACTCACGGAGCAAACATTGCTCGAGATGAGCTACTGTTATTGCCTGATGTCCGTCATTTAACATTTAGGGTTTTTTTTACACTTTTGCACCTACATTTCACTTATCGTATTCAAAGGTGAAATGCACACCATCCCTCTTTGTTTGTCTCAAGTATATGAACAAGATTTACAAATTTGATTTGAAGGACTGAATGACAGTTTGACTTCATTTCCCGCACCCATTTAATATTTTAGTTGAACTAATTTATCTTAGCTTGATTGTGAAGAAAGCTTGAAGTTTCTCGAGTCTGTTCCTGGAAATAAAACAGTTCTGGTGTCATATAGAGTACAGTTGTGACCCCATTTGGGCTCTAACCGGCAACCACTGAGATGAGCATTTTGTAGCACATGTAATAAGTGACAACAGTAAGGTGTGTAACTTGTTTAAGCTATTTTGAAAAATTCTTCTGTTAGTGATATTTGAAACATTTTGCTAATAAAATTACTTCCGTTTGCTGAAAGAATTAACTCCCTGGAAAGTTGAGGTGACCAAAATAATGGGAATATCTTGAAATAACGTATACAGGTTACAAATCAACATTTTAGTTTTTCTTGAATTTCTTCATTACTTGCAGATCACCACTGCAAATACCTTTAGATAAGAGAAAGAAATGCAGGTTTTCTTTCTTTATAACTGACAGTAATGACCTTTCAATTAGACATAATGGATTTATTGCCAAAAGTGTCTAACAGATGACCTGAAAAATTTCCAACTTCAAAGCCATTGCGTATGAAGGTTTTGTCGTGGCGTAACATGTTTTATTTCAAAATCTTGAAGTTCAATGCTCAAAGAAATAGAAAGTTACCTAAAATAACACTTAACTAACTTAAACAAGTTACACCCTGGACTGAACAAGATGAAACAATAATGAAGACAGAAAAGACGCCGCTAAATATTTTTTTTATTTCAATAGCACTCCGAAGTATTTCAGCATCTATTAGTGTTGGATAGGTTTTCATACCTTTAAATACATTGCTATCTAGTACTTGAAATGAGGGAATGCAGTATAAAATTGCTTTACTGGAGTTACAGCGACGGCGTTTTCACGATCATTAATATTCAAGACATGTCTCTAGAAACAAAAACAGCATGCATGTATATTGACTATTAAAGCAGTTTAAACTACATTTATTCATAAAACATGTAGAATCTAGCTTTAGATCACAATGCAAGAATCTTTAAATTATACAAACATTATATTAACAAAAGTTAAAACTTTATCACTTGGCTGCGCTTTACAAACACAATAAGACAATGAAGCGGGTCGCATCTTAAACTTATCCTATCATCCAGACAGGACTGTGCTTCGCGACCAAATTAAAACGAAATTTGCATTTCTTTTTTATATTAGAACTGTACATTGTATTCAGTATTTCTTATAATTAAACGTATTAAGTAAAATATAACAATTGTTGTTATTTCCATTGACTTTATTCAGTTGTAAGCCAAAACTTACAATTTGACTTGTTTTCACGAAAATTTCATAGACTGGCGTCCATGTCTCAAATATATTTTGCGTACCACATTTGTTACTTTCCAATGACCGCTCTAGTTTTCTAAATGTTTTGATTAACATCACACTAATGGATTTGAAGTGATTTTTTCCATTGCAAAAACCTAGCCAAAGATGGGGTATATCCTGCGGCACATATTTTGAGGAAAGGCACTTGGGAAGTACTAGTATCAAGCCGTATTATCAAAATGGAAACATGCCAAAAATTCATTCCACTGAACACTTTGGTGCTTTGAGGGCGCAGTCTGTGATTTAATGGAGGTGGCGGTCCATGTCATTTACCGGTAATGTGTATTTTATACCCTAATGGGTTAAAGAAAGGGAAATAGTCATGCTCCTGCCTCTGACATTGTCTGACAAGCTTTATGTAATGGACTTTTTTAATTTAAAAAGAAGACTACCTTTTGCAATGAATACACTTATAAAGTTAATACAATGCACTAAACACATTTGCAATTTATGTATAAATATTACAGCCCCAGGAACACTTGGAATGTTCTGGTTTATAGGTACGATATACTCATGTTCTATTCACTTTAAAACAATGACGCTGACATAATTATGCCTTTCTTTCGTATTTGAGTTGTTTCTTTAAGAAAACCTTTCTTATTAGCTCACATGGCTTCACCAGGGTGAGCTTTTCTGATGGATTATTGTCCGTCGTCCGTCAAAATATCTATTCAAATGACATCTCCTCTGAAACCACTAGGTCAATGTTGATGAAACTATGCAGGGTTGTTTTTTGCATGAAGCTCTAACAAAAGTGTTCAAAGAATTCCATTCTATGCAGAACTCTGGTTGCTATGGCAACAAACAGTAAAAACTTTGAAAATCTTCTTCTCTTAGAGCTTAACTATTTGGCATGTAGCCTTGTCTAGTAGACTCTAACAAGATTGTTCAAATTATGCCACTGGGATTAAAATTGACCGTGCCCAGGAAGTCACTTAGTTTTTCATAGGCTAATATAGCAAAAAGTTTTATAATCTTCTTCTCTGAAACCACATTGCTTAGAGCTTAGATATTTTGCGTAAAGCATTGTCTAGTGAATCACTACCACAATTGTTCAAACTATGCCCCTGGGATCAAAATTGACCTTGCCCGGGGGGGGGGTCACTTACTTTTACATAGGCTTTTATAGGAAAACCTATTTGGTTTATAACATTGTCTAGTGATTTTCTATCAGGCAAGAGGTCTTGTACCAAGGTGAGCGATATAGTACCATCTTGGCGCTCTTGCTTTTTTGCAAAATCATCACAAAAAGGTGCGCTATGTTTGTAATATGTACTTTTCAATTTAAAAAAGTAAAGTGAGGAATGGTTTTGGCACAAATTAAGGTCTTTTCTGTCAGTTAGACATCTTATGATAAAATGAGATCTTCTTGTAAATGTGATCCTTGGACTTTAAACATGACATATTTATGAAACATTGACAACTGTTGTAGAGCAAAACTATTATAGTATTTTGAAATATGAAATGTACACTAAATTAAATGAAGCAACAGCACTAAACATCATTTTAATTTGCTCCGATTGTGGAACAAGTTGTTGCAATCTATATCTGAAAAGGGCATACAAACGTGTATACCATACCTCTGTATAGTTGTAAATGATTTTAGGAAATACTCTCTCTCTCTCTCTCCTCTCTCTCTGTCTCTCTGTCTCTCTCTGTCTGTCTGTCTCTCTCTCTCTCTATTGTTCGGCAAATAATTTTTTTTCAGAAAAAAGTCTCACTCTTACAGAACTGTTAAGCTCGTGTAAAATGAACAAAATAGTATCGATTCTATTTGTGTGAATGTTTCTGCTGTGTATAACTGATCCCCGAAGGGACATCCCAACGAAAATAATAGAGATAAATAAAACAGGAATGAAAACATTTTACTATGATATTGTAGATCTACTCACCAATTGCAGCCCTTAGATTAATGGCATATGGCGATTTCTTAAAGTTTGTTTTGGTTTCTCTGGACGCCCTTGATGTTGCAATCTTTGTTTCATTTCCGCATTTTGAGCATTGAAATACAACCAATGAACAAAGTCCTTAAATTTTTTCATCAACTATACCATTAAACAAAAACCTCTCTTTACACTTGCTGCACCCGTCATCAAATTTTTCAACAAAAAATCTTAAGTCGACAATCCTTCTTTCTAGAACATACTTGTAGTTGCCTAATCGCTCACATACATTTAAATTTTGTAAAAACTTTGACTATTTTCTTAAAACTAACAAATTTTCCTTTATGTCTCTCCATTTCGATGTTAACAAAAATGTACGTTAGATATTTCCGGTTACTGTTTACGTAGGAAGATATCATGACGTCAAATGACGTCAGTTGAAGAAATTGATATCACACGCAGTTTTGCAATGTTTTTGATTATATTTTATACAAAATGAACAAAAGTTGAAGTGAATATGTTCAGTGGGGTAGGGGTAAAACTTGGTGAAATCGTAAATTAACGAAGTCGGTGACCTATCTTTTTTATTGTTTCAAAAAAACGGAAAATGATTTTTACATACCATATCAAAATTAAACGTTTTTTCATCGAGAATATTTTGAATAAAAAAACTTTTAAGGCAAAAAGTATAGCAAGACTCTTGTAGAATTTTCCCGTTCTGACGTCACAAAAATGCGACTAACGTCGAAAGCGTCAAAACGTTTCCATTGAATTTTACACCATTGTGTAGGACGTTTTAAATGCAATGATCATATTATTTCATATTGTTATTTCATTTTAAATCTAAAGCGCGATGAAGGAAAAACATAGAACTGACATGAAATAGCGTGCTGTGCAAAAAGTGACGTCAGTGGCCATGTTTGAAGCATAATAGCATAGAAACCATAAGAGCTATCAAACAAATGGAAGCGGGGTTCAATCAGAAATATCCTGAATTGTGCACAGTGTAAATTTCATGAGGAAATTCGAGAAATAAGTATGAGGCGCATTCCACCTTAATGATGTCTCTTTTAACCCTCGGCAATCGGATTTTGGAATTCGCCCGATAACGACATCAAAGACACATTGTCATAAGGTTTGTTTAAATCCAAATATGTAAAGCACCTGATTTTCTAAACTTCTTTCTTTGTGGGGAAAGGCTCGCATCCGTGCTACCACACTCGTTCAAGAAATAAACGTAAAAATTGTGTAATGCTCGTTTGAGAGATAATCCATATCGTATGCAGATCACTCATTCTTCTGTTGCACTTATTATAATTATTAGAAAGTTGACTTACATAATTAACGTTAAATGTCAGCATGTTACTATTTGGAGATGACAGGGTAGCTAACAAAGTTTTTTAAAAACTGTTTCATTTGACTTCGAGAAGTTTTGAAAATGATAAATGATGCGATATATTATGTAGTCCTTAATATGTAAAGAAATATTTAGAGGTCCTAAACGGGGAACATTCATCCACAGTGTTAGGATTTCAGACACACGAAATTAGTCCTAAAACAATATTAGGTATTTATTAAACGTGTATTTGTTCAAATAAACCACGAAATTTTTAATAATAAATACTTAATAACATGTTTCTCTTTCATATTTTGCCGATCCATAAACAGTGTATTTTAATTTTTCTGCTGGAAAGGGTAGTTGAAAACACTTTTTTCCTTGCCTGTATGCGTTTCGTTTCGTCGTGACTATATCTCTTTGGTTAACCAAATTGAAGATAGATTTCCAACTGTGCCTTTGATTTTAATTACAATAGTTACAATAAATGAATCATTTGATTTTATAATGTCACAGTATCCTTTAATAGAAAAACTTGTCCGAGTGTAAATTGATCATGACAAACATATCCCCTATATCAACGTCAACAGGTTAGAGGTCAAGGTGACGGTGAGTGTTTACACAAACAATCTTGCTGGATTAAAAACTAAATAACGCGCTGGCGTAGTGTCCTAAACATATTTGGTTGGATGGTCATGACAAGTAGATGACCACTTTTGATTTTGTGGTCAACATGTTAAAAACAATCTCTTATTGGAAATCAACTAATTATCTTATTGACATCTTATTGACTGCCTTCGGGGGGTCATACATGTTTTACACACATCTCTTGTTAATAATTGGTTTCAGGCAAATAACTGCATGAATAATTACACATATACAGACAGAAGAAAAACCAAAGTGCCATTTCCAATAGTCAACTGCGGTTACTTCAGTACCTTTCGTACTTTTAACATTCAAATTTAAAAAATGCATTTAGCAATGATAAATTGTCAGCTTCTCATAGTAAACTTGGCCTGGGTTGAAATAATTTTAGGAATTTCCAGGCATTCGCATCAACCTCTTGCATACCAGATCGGAATATCAGCAATTTTGACCAGTGCTGGAAAATCTCATCTTAACCCCCCCCCACCACCGTGTAAGATGACTTTCGTAAATTAGTTATAATCTAAATCAAAACTATTGTTGTATTAGGAAGATATCTATGCACTTTATGGAGTATTGGATGGAATTTACAAAATATACCAGGGTTTCATCGGAACATACCAAAATGATATTATTTATACAAGGCAAATACAATTTTACTTCGCATGGGCTCACATTTCTCCGCAAACAAATGGCAACATAGATTTCTTCCAGATGAAAATATGAGTATATTCTAATACTAAATGAATTTCCAACACACATTTAAAAGCTGGTTATATATCCAGTTCCAGAACAATATCCACGATAATACTTTTTTTCACTGTATGATTGTTCAGATGTATACCCATTTCTATCTAAAATGTTAACGGGGCTTTGACCTGTTCCCACATGAGCTTCCGATTGTTGATTCTACTTTGGCGGCAGATGGTTTTATGTATCGTAATACATAAGGAACATTTACATACACGTTATAACAGTGGCGCCTGCGTGTGGGTTCCCCGCGCACACGGTTTCTTTCGCTTGCAACACGAACGCTACACGCTTCACGGCTCTATTTGATTAACCGTGTAGCCACTCAGAACTATAAATAAAACGTGTATCGTACAGAACCGGGTATAACCGTGCAGCCAATCAAATAAGCAAACTAACCGTGCAGCCAATCAACATCGAGATGATTTAGTCGGACATGTTAGGCAGATAGAAATATGATTTATATCGGACAACGATTACATTTAATAAAATATGCCGAATTAAATGCCTTTGGTAAGAATTGGTAAGTGCTTCGGCAAATATATTCCATCTGTGTTGCAAAACAGAATAAATCAAGTGATGACATTGATTTATCTTTTTAAAACAGGCTGATGAAATTGCCTAATCGGGTTTTTTTAAAAATGAGTAATTTCATACAATTAACATTCTATTACAAAGCTCAGATGTAGAGAATAAATTAAAAAGTGAATAAAAGTCATCTTGAGATTTTTTAGTAGGGTATGAAAAAACTCCACCTCACCAAAATCCATCCAGCCATCTCTTGCGCCAGGTTGTTGGCACTTCTACTTTCAGTTTCAATGTATTTTATATGTGAAATCAGAAAAAAAGACCAGCGCAATAAACTATACCTTTTTGTATCTTAATTTGGGTTTCTTTATAGGTAATGGCGACTAGAATTTTTTCTATACTAGTTTGCTAGGATAGTCGTCCGGTAATCAATTTCTTTGTATTTGAGTTCGTCTTGATGAATGTAAGAGCAGTAGTAAAGCAAACACATTTTTTTATTTACAACAGTAGTTGTGACCGAATTGAAATGGAATTGTGATGTAAAGTTTGGTTGCATACTAAGAGAGATAACTCTTACGGTACTACCGCATTTTTTCATGATGATAAGAAGATAAATTCAAATACTTATCTTTATGAAAGAATGAATTGTGTTTGCATTTTGGAACTTATTTAAAAGATGCCCTTAGGTTTTGAACAGAATACCTCAAAACCAGTAAGCACTGATTAAAATCACTGTGGGGAATCACGTGACTTTGTTTTGATAGATTTCACGGACAATGGCGGATGATAACACCGGTAAGTGCCTGATTTTCGTACTTTTTCGTTCATATTACTTTCCACACATATTGATGATGTTCAAGACATATCCTATACCCTGGCCATTAAAATTCCGCGTGTTTTGGTTCCTTTCCCTCCGCTGAAGTATGCATAGATTGTTTGGAATGCATTCAAATGTAATCGTGGAAAAGAATTTTGTTGGGCTAAATTTCACGCACTATCTAGTATTTTTCCAAATAAAGGCATAACAACCTACCATGTGACGTGTTTTTTAGCCAAAATAAATGCTAGATATTACTGTTACATCGTATGGGTGTGAGCAGATTTCATTTCTTGAATTTCAAGGAATTATCACCATTTTGATAAAAATGCTAGATTACACGTGATACAATTTTAGGCTAGATTACACGGCGCTGGTATGATACACTACACGCATGAAATTATGGTGTACCTTTTCCGATATTCTGTGCATAATAATCTTTAGTAACATATGTATTTGTAAGACTCGTGGCTATTTTATGTATTCATTTAATCTAAATTCAATTTTAGATAGACAATTTGTAATTGTTTAGGCAGTTCAACTTCCAGGTAATAATAGATTAAACTGCTGTTTTAACGTTTTTTCATCTTGGTTGATATATATCATCTTTTTTATGCTCCCGAAGGGTGCAATATTAAAATCGCACCGTCTGTCCGTCTGTATATCCTGCCTTACATTTCTTTGTGTCCGGGCTGTAACTTTGTCATTAATTGAAAGCTTTTAAAATAACCTGGCAAAAATGTTCAGACGACGTGTCGCGTGCAAGAACTATATCCCTACCTCAAAGGTCAAGGGTATGAAGGTAATAGTCCAGGCTGTTGAACTTTTGACCCGGACAAAATTCATACAGAAATTATGTTTTGCATGCAGGCTGGAAATGGCCTGCTTAGGCATGAATCATAAAGTTCCCGAAGATTTCAGGTCGGTAAAATGATTGTTGGGGCATTTTCTGCATTTTTTGATAATTTCAATGAGAATTTCTGGAATACCCACATAACTCTGTAACCATTCAATCGATTTTCAAATTATTTTACACGTATGTCCATCATTATTTGATGAACGCATACGCACATGAATCTGGTAGTTAAATCAAAGGTCAATGTCAAATGAAGAGGTCAAAGGTCAAAAACGAGAAAATTCATCATCTTTCATTTGCTATGTGCGCTCTTCCAACGAATGTGTCTTAAAGTATTTCACATTTTCTTTGTCCATCAAAACTGGACTGCCATGTTTGTTAAGTAATGGTAATACATATCTTCCATCTGACTGTCTATATGATGTGAGCCTGTAAAGTAGCTTCTTCTACATCTCCAGTTACCCATTGTAGTTTCTTTTATTTGTTTACATTCACTGCTTGTATTTACTTGGATGGGTCATGGGGGTGGGGATCAAAACTTCAGGTGACTGTGGCTATGTATTGTTTGTGAAATTAGTTTATTCACACTCTATTGTCATTATTTATATCTCTAAGACCTTTCATAACTCTCGGTGAAAATACCAAGCCATTCACATTCGCGATTTATCGTAATTTTGACTTCTCATAGTATATGATTTGTTTGTCTATGTCATATAATACAATCTGCAAGACAATAAATACAACTGCTTTCAGTTTTTAAGAAGACGCTTTTGGGAGCCAGATTGGGCAATGTTACCAGCCTGGTTATGCACTGACCCTAGACAAACAATTTCGAGTACGGAATAAAGTACGGGGATCAGTTATTATGTTATGTGTTTGTTGCTTTGAAAGATATCTCTCACAAACAGTTTTTGAACTATATCTCTTGTCTTTTAAAGACGCTCGCTACAGTTTCATCATATTTTTCAAGCAATGAGAATTTTATGAAATTTGGTTTGTTGTTAGGGTAATACCTAATAAGTCAGAAAAAAAATAGGTCACAAGCCTTATTTATAAGTAATGGACTCTTTTTTAAGTATACCCCTGAAAGCAGTGAAAATGACCCCTATCTCATGTTTATCAATCATAAAACTCTAATTTGGAAACTCACCATTGTTTTTTATATAAAATGTTAAGCAATTGATCCTGTTTCACGAAACTACATGAATTGAGATTTCAAAATGTATTCAAACTGAAATAAAAATATAAAGAGAATTAGTTTCTAAAAAACAAAATGTAAAATTTGTAGTCATTTGTCAAAGTTTATTTTCTTAATGTTCAAGCGATGAGAATTTCTTAATTTTTTGCAGACGAATTGTTCAAACATCACTTTATTGAAAACTTATTTAAAAATGATAGGTCACCAGCCTTTTTATTAAGAAAAATGAGCTGCTGTCTCGGGTGGGAGGGTGGTGTTGGAGGGGAGGCCATGTGTATATTGCCACTGACGTAATACAAATCAAACCGCGATCAGGTAAATCTCTCCTCTTTTCGGCTTCACAATTCTACTTTTCTAGGCATGAAGGGAGACATGCCGGGGTCTAATCCAAAACATAAGCTAAAAATTTAGCTTTTGGATGGACCTTGATAAAATCTCTTTCAATTCAAATCAATATATTTAGGGAGAACTAGGTCAATCACACTTAGATCTCATTGGTCGCCGTGATTGGCCTACTCTTTGGCAACAATCAAATTCAACCTTGGGCTATACTGGCTGGAAATTGCAGTCAGGTAAATCTCTCCTATTTTGGAAACAGAAAAACACTTTTGATAGGTATAGGCATGATGGGAGACATGCCGAAATCTCATCCACAATTTCAAGCTAACATATTTGCTCTTATGGACGGACCTTTATAAAATTTGCTTCAAATCAAATCAAAACCGCGATCGTCTTTAAGAAATGATATATCTTCTACTTACAGAGATATATGTCTCTGTACAGGAGATATATGTCTGTGATACAAGGACACCTCTCAACGTGAAAAAGATATCATTATTAAAACGAAAGATATCTCTTTGAAATTAGAGAGATATCTTTTTTCGGAATAAATATTAAAATGGCTTGCGATAAGAAAAACGTCTACGTCTAGCAGGAATGCTTTTGATTTGTTTACATGTACGTGAAAAACGAATAGTGAACAAAATGTATTTTGACATGAATACAAACCTCTAATAGAATTAAATAGCTATTAGTTAACAGCACGAATTGTGTTCAGAAACATAAATATCATCGGATACTGAATGTTATTTTATATAATCGTGAAAAGAGTGAGGAAAAGGAATTGACACTGATGATTCTAGTGTCTGGGGGTTGCTTACCATTGATGTATACTCAGGGGTCCTAAGTCGATAACAAAAACATTCTTACACGTGTATTTAAAAGTCGGGTGGAACAATACACTTCTATATTCGTACATCAATGAATTTCAAAGTCTGCCAACTTTGAGTCGACTTTAAATAAATGAATTGAATTGAATGTTTGCTTTGATTTGACTGACTGTTCAAAAGCTACTCATTAAGCCACGGATGATATCTTCGTAATCAAACTAACATATTTCTTATAAAATTAAGCAACCACCACACCTGAAGTCGTGATTCAACTTAATCGAAAACTCGGTGAATCATGCAAGTATTATGTTCACTGTGTATTTCACAAACCATAGCATCAAAGCGTGTTTCACTTATGTTTTCAACGTGTTTGTCATGAATCATAAGACTTAAAATAATCAAGCGAATAAGCTTGAGCGGTTTTCAAAGAAGTGCAGACTATGAATTTACATAACGATGTTAGCAATGACATGCGGAAAAAGAATTATTTTGTTACCTGCCAATTTAGTTGGTGATAACTTTACACTAATAAAAATTATCCGAGCGAATAAAATTCAAATTTGCGTACCAGGATATCTTATTGATACAATCTCATGCATTTGCAAGTAAAAACATTTGCCACATTGAAGACGAATGTGGTTATCCTTATTAATTGGGATATGCATGAAATGAAATGCAATATTTATTTGAAATTTGCAAAAAGCGTACTTTCGCATACATCACCGTCCTAAAATAGTGTGTTATTATTAGTTACTTCAGTCTGCACATTTTCATCTCTGCCCGGGAATTAATCAAAACATTTGACGAAAACAAAAAAATGGCTAAAAATTACATATTTTACGAAAAACGACAAAAATAAAGTGTTATGTCAAGTTATAGAGTATTAATAAAGTATCATCACGCCTTGAATGCTAAGTCCAAAAACTAGGTTTTAATGAATATTGCCAAGTATATGTATATTATCAGTTCATTTCATAATAAAACGTAACTCCCTGTTAATACATAACATGGAAAATTAGTTTCACGCATTTTTATATAACGTATGTTAAAGAAAATGCGTAGAACACCTATAACATATTCGTAGAGACTATAATATATCCTATATAGCGTTCCTAATTTCCTATTATATGCCGATGAGTTATGAGGATGTAACTTCGCTACCACTTATTTGAATTATATATTGCTGAATTTCGAACATTGAGTCGTGAATTACTCATACTCCTCGGTATCACACAATGTTAAAAGTGCGCTCACGGATCAATACCTCTTATATACTCTGCACAATGCAAGGGAAACAAACTCTGAAACTTATTTTGTATTATAGCCTAGAGTTACTGGTACTTACATTATACCTAGATGTGTCATGGAAAAAAGATAGGTTTGAATTATTAATTTTATCAAGTCCTTTTCATACCCTTTTGTCAGGAATTACTGTATAGTAGTGTTAAATGATTTAATCTACTGAATCTTCTCAGTCAATTGATTGAAACAGCTGTCATGTATTATGCTTTACATAAATTGAACTATGTTTGACTATAAATTGTATGTATGCAATTGTATGTTAAATAAAATATATGTTATGTTATGTTATATCCCGTAAGCAAATGTACATTAATTTTGATCAAGAAAACACTTGGAAAATTAAAGTGTTTTTTTTTTCAGAAGAAACAGGCATGAATTCAGTTAGGACACCATTGTAACGCAACATTTTAAGTTAATTCTTCGTAGACCCGACGGCTGACGAAAATATATTTTGAAAGAAGGGTAGCCTGAGGGAATATTAAAACTAAAACAGTTTTCCAACAAGACGCTGATATCTATTGTCGAGATTTTGTTACGATGGAGAAAGACCTGCATGCATGCTGAAGACCAAATGTTATTGCTGTCAAAAAAATTACGATATAAGACATTTAGAATATCTAAACACACGAATGAAAATTATATACTTTGTACGCGCCGATTCGACGTAAAAAATGGCTGTGCAAATGATACGCATTCTATAATTTCCCGTGTTTAAGAGTGACACTACGAGCAATTTACTGCAGATGGTATCTGTTTTTGTTTTGTTTTGTTTTTAAATTGAAAGCATAACTGATGAAAATGACGTGGTCGGCGACGTAGAGAAATACCTTCAAATTTTCGGTTGAAATGACGATTTTTTGTCTATTTCCTTGACGTTTTCACGCATGACGTCACACTGTACATGGTCGACGTTTCTGACGTTCTGACGGCACGGTAAATGTTGTAAGGTGTCTATTAATATTTTTTCACCATATATTGGAAATTAAAATTTCAGGCACATTTATATATATAATGGGTCGAGCCCTTTGTAACAAAGGGCAGTCGCTCTTTAATAATTCAGTTTCATATCTAAGACTTATGCACAATCCAATGCAAACTAAAAGCAATCAGACTATTTTAAGTGAATTTTACAATAATTATTTTCTGAAGTTCTATTTACATCTTCAAATGGTTGTTTGTACAAAGAGAACCACTCTGGATATTTACGATGGCATAGACAGTCTATGCATTGACATTGGAAATTTTCTACTTTCCATATATTAAGTAAATCATAATTCAAGAGTTTAGTATAAATCATACACACGTTTAGGGACAATGCGATTAAAAGTTATGTGTTGTTTGAATTATTGAACTGCCTGTAACATGTCCCCATCCACCTTGCGCAGTATACCTTCTTGTACAAGTCACTGTTGTTTTAGTAGTTTCAGAACTTTCCGAAACATATCAAAATTTACACATATAGAATTGGTTAAACAAATGATATCCTTTCTCAGGCATTTTTGCTATAAATATTTTAAAGAATGGAAACAAAATATAAGTATTTTGCAAAAGAGTAAAAAATAGGTATTTTTTAGTACAAATTCCTGATAATTTTACAGAAATGGAAACTATATCAGAACAAGAGATATGCCCATAAATTTTGATATAGTAGTGATAGTTAGCAACATTGATAGAATATGCGATACTTGTAAGCACTTGCATGTGATAGGGTATTTTTCAAAAGTTTGGCGGCCATCTTGGCGGCCATCTTGGATTGTAGAGTTTCCCAGGCGGGAACTTTTGGGAACTTTGTGTTTATGGATACTACAGATATTGAACTTTCAGAAAACATAAGTTTTATTTCTATATGAATTTTGTCCGGGTTCAGCCTATTTTGAGACTCAACAGCCTTGACTATAATGGAATCCTTATTATATGCATACACTCCTGTCCGTGCTGTAACTTTGTCATGCATTGAAGGATTTTAGAATAACTTGGCACAAATATCAAGTACATCAGGATGATGTGTCGCGTGCAAGACCCACGTGCCTACTTCAAAGGTCAAGATCACACTTACAGTTTGAAGGTATTTGAATCCTGTATATATGCACACATTCGTATCCGGACTATAACTTTGGCATGCATTGATTAATTTGAAAATAACTTTGCACTAATGTTTAGCACATCCAGTTCCGTGTAATATAGCCTAAAATTGTATCACGTGTAATCTAGCATTTTTATTAAAATGGTGATAATTCCTTAAAATTCAAGAAATGAAATCTGCTCACACCCATACGATGTAAAGAGAATATTTTGCATTAATTTTGGCTAAAAACACACGTCACATGATAAGTTTTTATGCCTTTGTTTGGAAAAATACTAGATAGTGCGTGAAATTTAGCCCAACAAAATTATTTTCCACGATTACATTTGAATGCATTCCAAACAATCTATGCATACTTCAGCGGAGGGAAAGGAACCAAAACACGCGGAATTTTAATGGCCAGGGTATAGGATATGTCTTGAATATCATCAATATGTGTGGAAAGTAATATAAACGAAAAAGTACGAAAATCAGGCACTTACCGGTGTTTATCATCCGCCATTGTCCGTGAAATCTATCAAAACAAAGTCACGTGATTCCCCACAGTTAAAATAGTATCGGTACTTACGGAGAGCGTTTGACTGGGATATTGTTCTTAGCCAATGTATAATGACGAAATAATACATCAGAGACTTTCAAAAGCGTGTTTCAATTAGCATGGTAATTAAAACCGTCTGATATGTTTGAAATAATATAAGTTCTAATTAGTCAAAGATGCCGAGTTTAACAAACGACTCTTCGTTCTTGACAGTTTAATTGCCTGAAAAGAAAACGCATTTTATGATGGAAACAAACAAATGTCATAGTAAAGGTTAAAGTATAATATGATATATATAACACACATATTTTTGCTTTACATTCATCGAAATGAACTCATATACAAAGAAAATTGATTACCTGACCGGACGACTAGAAAAAATTCTAGCCGTCCGGTTACCGGACGAGCATCCACTTCCTTCTTTTTTAATTGTGTGTGCATTTTCTATGAATCTGAGCTGTTTTAGAAATTTCTGGCGATAAGTTTAAAAGAAAGTGCCAAAAATATCTTTTCTTAACAATTCGGAGACAAATGTTTGCAGGAAAACATGAACAATTCTGTACTTTTTAACTATTTTTCAGATGTTTTTATCATATTTGAAGCGTTCATACCTTTTCCAGGTGAAGAAAATCATCTTTTAAAAAGTTAATTTTCGAAAACCCAATTTGGCAATTTTATCAGCCCGATAAAAGGCTACCAGTCACCTGGTCACCTCGTACCTTTGTCAACTCGTAATCGGTTTAGTCAACACGTACCTTAGGACAATTGCATAGGAAAGTATTTGTATACGTACATTTTCTAAATTTCACTTAGATTTCCAAATTTTTAGATGCCGATATTTCGTTTCTATGTCATGAAATTAATTCAAGACTAACTATTTCGATTTCGAAGGCAAACCGATTCTTTATAGTTTATATTGATATTTTATAGTTGTTCATCTTCAGAGACAGTTATAGCGTAATTAATTTGGCGTTTCAGTGTGACCCCTTTCACAGATTTGATACTGTAATTTATAACTGTCACAGTACGCCTAATTTTAATGTGACCCATAATAGGCGGAAAGTGTAGTTTCAATAGTGGGTACAACCTGCGCACAATACAGTTAACCTAGTTCAAGTAATAATTTTCCGCTCTAAGATGAAAACTTAAATATGTTTTTAAATGAAAACTTAACATTTTATGAAAATTATCACCACTTTATTAAAAGCTGAATGTTGAAACCTAAACATGCCAGTTTACACATACAGCATGATATTTATTCAACCTGTAAAATAGGTTTGCCTTGTGGAAATTGTGAGACTATGACAGTTATAAAATATCAGATATGTGAAAGGGGTCGCACTGAAACTCCAAATTAATAAGGCTAAATTTATCCCAGCGATACAACTGTTCACGCACATTAGCATTCTTTTACCTCCTTGATAAATACAGTGACAGCAGCAGAAATGCTTACTTGATATTTTTTCTCTGATTTGTCGTGACGTCATACTGACAAGCTAACCAATCGGATTATTAGGTCGCTTTCATTTCTCCATTCGGTAAAAGGTGAAAACTCGGTCTTTATCATTGACTCATATGCACGTTAAACTTGATCTTAAATGAGATAAAACGCCTTTAAAACATAGAATTATAAAAATAATCTGATTATAGTTTCAAGGTATTGGGAGGTCGTCGTCTTCTTTCATTTCTAATCTTGGTTATTGTAAAGAAAAGGACCAGTACCGAAAAGGCCCAAATCCAGAAAGGCCTATACCAGAAAGGCCCAAACCGTAAAGGACCAGTTTTATTTTATATGTTAAATAGTAAAAAAAGGTAGGGAAATAAAATCTTAAAAAAGCATATGACTGTACATAGAGAATTTGATATATTCAACTAAAATGTAAAGGAAAAAACAACAAACAGTGCAAAGTGCATAGCAAAGGTAAAGATATAAATTTATCAATTGTTTGCATTAAGTAATTACCAGTGCAAACTGGTGACTTTGACGCAGTCCCATTTATTCAATAAAATAATCAGCATTAATACAAAAGTCTTTTTTTTTTTAAACATGATTAAAACACATTGATTCATTAAATTATTCTCTTCATTTAAACAAAATTTAAAAAAACAACATCATTAAAACAATTTTATTCACTAAAAAAATATCAGCATTAAGGTAGTACACCCCTAATAAAAACCTCCATCTGAAAGTCTTCAATTTTAATGAGCAAGCCTAGGTTGTTAAGCATTGGACTGAAGATCTTTTGAGGTCTTTGGGGACGTAGGTTCGAATCCAGCAGGAACCAAACATTTTTTTTAAAACTTTTTCTTCTTTGTTTTCATTATTTTGCACTTTTCTTCACATGTTTATATATTGTTTTGGACTAAAAAGAAATTAAATATCTTTTTACGAATTAGTATTAGCTTATTTGAAGATTTTATGACTTTTAGACACGTCTAAAATTGTTGATGGAGATTTTCAAAATCAAATTATTTTAAATAGAGACGGTAACACATTGTGAATATTTGGCATGCTGTTCCCAAAATGTTGTAGATATTTTTAATATACAGAAACAAAGACATGCCCCATTTCTAGAATATGTTGATTTTTCCTAAAAATTTGATGTTCAAAATTGAACATGGCCAAAAAAGTACATGAAAACTGTAATACTATCTGATTATTTCATAAAAGTTTTATAAAACTTGTTGATTATATAGTAAATGGTGTATAATTTCTGAAAGAAAACATAGTTCTTGGTTACTCTGATACCAAATATGTACCAAAGTTTTGAATAATAAATTAAATACATGTATTTTTTTATTTCTTGTGTGATGTCATTTTATAGATAATTCCAAAATGGGGGTAGGGTTATTCAAATTCCTATAACTTTTTTTTCACGGTAAAATTCTTCTAAAATTTGTTTTTAAATCCATGAAATGATACATATTAAGAAAATATTAAGCCTATAATGATTTGAATAGGTGCCCATTAGGGATCTTCTACTTTAAAACAAAAAAAGTATGATTAAAACACATTATATAGTATCCAAAAATAGGCCTTTCAGGCAGGATTTAAGTGGCCCTTTCCGGTGCCTTTGATAGATGGGCCTTTAAGGACTAGGCCTTTTAGGACTGGTCCTTTCTGGAAGAGGCCTTTCTGGATCCCCACCACCCGGATGTGGGAAGCCAAGAAAACAAACAATTAATATTCTGTTTCATTGCAACTGTGATTTTATTAACTGGAAAAAACTGTAAACATGTCAGTCTATCGTATTTGTATCATGGCTACTGCATAATTGTATAGGAAACACTGTACTGCTTAGACTGCATGTGCTCTATCTGTAATATAGAACATTATCTATCTGAAATAGAGAACACTTCAGATTTGTTTTATTGCATGAGAGGTGCAAATATAAACAGGGGAATATAAAAGATATTCATTATTGAAGTGTTTTGCATTTTTGAGTTGTATTAATTACTGTGTAAAACAAGACAAATAAACGATGTAAAAGTTCAATTTGAATTTTAATGATAATTCATGAAACTGGTATGAGTAGCCCAAGGTCTTTGATGCTAATAGTCCTATTTCTCATTTCTCTCATTAAATATGGTCAACTGACACAATAAAAGACCAATTTAGTTATGAAACCAGAACTACGGTACAAGTTGACTTGGGTACGAGTTGACTCGGAAGTGCTGTTATGATACTAGTTTTCAAGTCAAAATGATTATTCTCCCCTGATCTGGAAATTGGAAGCAATGTTATTTCAATTTTAATTAAGCCTATCTTGCTTGGAGGTTCTGATGTAGAAAAATATTCTTTTGAATCTTTACCTTGTATCATTTAGAAAATTCTGAAGCATTATTGGCCTCTTACTGCATAAAAAAATCACAGAAATGTCTCGACATTATACAGTCCAGAATGGGATTCACATCATATTCAGATGTAGCCTAATTAATTTGGCGTTTCAGTGTGACCCCTTTCACAGATCTGATATTTCATAACTGTCACACTTTTACGTCTAATTTGTCCAGTTCAAATAACAATTTTGCCGCTCTAAAATGACATTCAAATCATCGAAAATTTCTGCTGTGGCGTATGGCCTGATGCAAAGTAAAGTGCCCAATTAGTAAAAAAAAAACACATGCACATGGCCATATCACACAAACTACCTGTTACAGAACCAAGAAATAAAGTTTTTTAAGAAAGCTGCACCATAGTTCTGTATGTACGGGTAAAACGTTTTTGAGAAAATTCAAAAGAAAACTTACAGGAGCGTCAGGTGTAGTCAAAACGTGGTGATTTTCATTTGTTACCGTTAGCTTTGAAAATGTCACATTTTTAGAAATGATATTTAAAAGGAGATTACAACTTTATGCTTTTTTATCTATGTTTTTCTAATCACAAGAAAGTAAGCTTCTAATTTGGTATACAGTACATTATATTTGTTTTGGAGATCATTCACCAAATTTCTCCTTTGAACAAAGTGGTACTATGTGAATACACCTAAAATCTGAAAAAAAATGTGAATGTCCTGAAATTACAGCAAACTCTTAACCATAAGAACCTGAAATTGTTAAGTATCACAGATGAAGCTTGAAACAATGCTAGTTTACACTGCCCAAGTTTCAGAAGTGTGCAGCAAACCATAAAACTTTCGTGATCTAATATGCTGCGAAATTTTAATTTGTTAAGAAAACCTGTAATGTCCGTCCACTAGTAACTGTTTGTAAATTTGTATGGATTATGCAAGTGCAAATATTTGGCCTTATATTGTTACAAATGACGTTAATACCAACATTTAAAAAAATGATAGAAATCTATTCATCAAGCTTTATAATATTAAAGAATGTGTAAAAGTTATCTGTAATGTACGCCCCTGTAATGTCCGTGTCCTCAAACATGATCTTAAAAACACATATATTTTGAATATCTTGCACATTTTGGAGTCATTTGTATTAGAATTTACTATTATAACTAAAATGATCTACAAAAACAATCTCTAACACTATTGGAAATTTCTCCTGATATACACAAAAGGATTGGCGTGATAAAACTGTTAAACATATCCCGCTAGGTTTGACTGCTGAAATTTCCTCCGGTATAATTTTCACACAACATCTACGAGTGTTCATGCGCTAATACGATTTGATTGGTATTGTGAATGCATTCACGTGATGTAAAACAATTCGTAATAAAATTTTCACACTTCCCGGTTTTGCCAGCAATATCAGAAACAACAAAAATATAGCGGAAAACGTTTAATTTGAGGGTAAAAAGAACAGCCAAAATTTCAATGCATGGAATGCACGAACAATTTCAAATTTCAAGACAGCGACTTCATGGAAGCTCAGTAAAGCAGCCCCATCAAACATAGTTTTGTTTAGATTAGCGTGTTAAAATGGAATAAACGTTATGTTTGAGTGATATACCGGTAATTATATCACTGTGTGTGCGTGTAGTTGCTTCGTAATTAATAACTACACGCTTAACTAGCTGTCGGTTAGCAACCGGCCTGGGATCTAACTACCGTTGATTCAAAACTTTCACCCTCATCCTACTTCCGCAAGGCGGATGCCATCCATATCAAACGACAGTATGTATGCATTCGTAAAGTAGGCGGGGAGGCGGGTTAGAGAACTAGACCTTTTCATTCTAACGTGGAGCAAGTGAAAATCTATCAGAAACGTTTCACTCATGTACAGCTACTTCCGCCTTATTTATCCAAGGTCCGAATAGAAAACGTGCTACAGTAAAGTTAACTGCTTTCATTAAAAAAATTATTCATGAAAATTCTGATTTAAATTGCTTAGAAAAAGACGCTTGTTGGTAAACAAGCTTGCGCCTGCATAGATTTAAGGTCTCCGAATGTTCCAACCGCAATCTGTGGTATTGGATGCTTAAATAAGTTTGCCGCTAGCGGACTGCAATCTTGCCGCGACCTTGCCGCAACCTTAATAAATTGTGGTTTTGGTTTGGGATAATACCTGTTAAATACCGCATCGTACAGCCGTTTCTCTCACAGTAACCAACACGCCAGTTTGAGACCCCAGAAAGAAATACCTGGCAGACGGTCAATGTTTTATGACATCCTTAATATTGTTTAAACAATTGTTGGGGCTTTGTTGAGATGAAGGCTTTTAAGGTCATGTAATTACTTATGTCACTTAAAGTGGGGTACTCCTTACATTCAGTAGATGGGGGTCTGAAACAACAGTGTGTTCACCGAATGCAAAATGATAGATACAATTTCAAAGAAGCATTTATGGCGAAAAATGCCTCATCCCACCACAATTAATCCATAAATAGGTGTTATAAGTAGCATCCATCCATTAATTGTACAACAAAATTGGCCACAAAGATTATTGAATGGTGCTAATTGTACTGCAGTATATTTCAATCGCTTAGATTTTATCGATAAAAATAACTGGAAATGCATGGCTGAGTTTTCAGGTTGAGTTATGATACTGCCCCAGAGGGGGGCCGTTTTGGAGGTTTCTAGGGTGTGTTCCTTTAAAGGGGCACTCCCACATTCTAGCAGACATAAATCATGTATTCAATGAACGCAAATTGATAAATAAATACAATATCAAAGAAGAACCTAAGGCGAAAACTGCTCAGTTTTACCACAAGCAGGCTTTTCTGTAATAAATCGCATCCTCCATTAATTGTACAACAACAATTATACATCGATTATTGAATGGTTTCCGGTA